>OLKM01000978.1:12500-110013 GCA_900291075.1 Melanogrammus aeglefinus | reverse complement strand
TTCGTCACAAACAAGTTAGGGCTACGCCCTCCCCCACTCAGAATCTGTTTCGCTTTGCATTGGTGGAAGTGAGTAAGGGGAGTGGTCAAGTAGATAAGATCCGACGGTTTTGGGCTTAACTAGTTTACCGTCATGGTTTTTTTTTAGTTTTTTTTTTTTACCATTCTTGTTTTATTTAGGGACAAAAACATTAAAAGATAAAAGTCTATTGAACATAAAGAAAACACCTGGTCATACCTTTACAACACTTTACCACAGCATTGGCCTACTGAATGCAACAGATAGGCCTAATATTTAAGCATGTGGACTGCCCATGCCACTATAAAATATATAATTATGTTTTTGGCCATGTTTGCAACGTTTAAAAGGTTCAGGTAAACAGTATATGCCCTCTAGCTGGTGTTGACTGCAAACCAATAGCCTTTGAGGCAGTGTTTGTGTATCTGAAATTAGTTTAAGGGAATAATGCTTAACATTCATACATAAGTCACCATGTCTGTGGACACATGTGTATGCAGTCACATGTAATATCCCGCTGACAAATCTCCTCTGAACTTCAGTTCAAAACTTGAAGAGCCCTGAAGATAGCATTCATCATGAAAATAAAAACAAAAGGTCATGCCATTTAGTTTTGGCAAGACGTTGGGCCTATTGTTGTATCTGTCAAACAGGGATATAGGGGGCTAAAACACTTCGGAAGACTATAAAAATAATACAATTTTGTAAGTTTAAGGTTTGCGACACGCTGCACACACCCGACCCAAAGAACAGGCACCCAATTGTCCTAACGAAACCGAGTGATGAATAGGCTACGTATATGAAAGAAGGATATACCTACGATCTTATATATTTTAGGTACTAACTCCGCCCCACGCCGTTTCTGGTTTACGGCCCATGCAGGCTCCGTGCCCTCTCCCCACAGAGATTCTGTATATAACATAGTAGGACTGCTGGATCCCCCACATTAACCACCAGGCCCACTACACTCTCATTAACAAGTAGGCTGAAGATTGTTGTGTGGGATAAAGTGCAAACATAAGACTTACTGATAAACAATTCCTATGGCTATCTGCCTAGCCTGAAGACACAATTTGTTCTGTGGTTGGCACCCTCTTGGATTATCTTGGAGCGATCTACTAGCAATCCTTGGCTAACTACCAGAGTCTAGTTCATCCTACATCAATGTTGTTGGGTGTTAGATATGTTTCGGAACAGCGCGTACCTTTGACATGTTGAAACATATGGGCTGTAGCTTCACATCCTAAATATGCTGCCAGCCAAAAAGAGGCAGGTGGCCAGACAAGGTTAATCTAGGTTGAGTGTAATACTGATGTGCTGCTATTGTTTGTGTTTAGATGTATTGCTTAGTTTGATGAGGACAAGGTTCAGAGTGGTCTAATCCTGTTTAAGGGGTGATTAAGTCATATTGTAATTAGGTGCCTATGTAATTTATACCTTTTTCAAAAAAAAAACGATATGTTTTGCAACATTTTTTGGAAGACATAAAAGCTATAAAAAACGCTTGAGTTGTCACTCACACTCATTGAGTGATTTATCTAACAGGAAAATAGTACGACCAGACTGTGTCTACATCGAGGTAGGCAGTTTTATTTAGAAGCCGTTTTACATTTGTTTAGGCCTATTTTCTTTTAAATCCGACAGCAATTAATTAAATCAAGAGCTGGACAAAACACGTGTGATCACCAAAAAACTAAAAAGTTTAAATGCCAGAATGACCAGTGTGTCTTTGTAGTGGATGTGTGCCTGTTCTCTGGCTGCAATGGGATTTTCTGCTGTGACCGTCGACGGCATAGACGACACTCCGCAACCAAAAATGTTGTCTTCCCGTAAGCCTACCACCTATAGCCCCGCGGCTCAAGCTACGGGACCCATTTTAGGCCCGTCGGCAAAATGTGAAAGGAACGATCCGCGCGCTCTGCAAGTCCACCGATACTGCCGACAAAAGGGACCAAGCCAATATTCATCGTTCGGAAGTGTGACATAAGGCCTACTCATTTTCTTATATAGCTCTACTACTTGTGGGCCTGCTTAAACACTTCTACTAATCGTGTGCAGTGTTAGGCCTTTTATACTAAATCGCCAGTAGCGTACTGAATTGTGGAGACATCACGTTTCAGTTTGAATAAACAATAGCTGAGTACTATTTAATTATACATCCAAGTTCGCGTTGGGATATAACGTTGTCCGTTGCCATTGGTTTAAAGGTTGAAACCAAAGAGACGAGTGGGGAATGCAGCCGTAGGGCGGAGTAATCTCGGAGCTTCGCCTGCTATGCCCCAGGTTTTCCTCAATGTAGTCTCACAGCATGAGTCACCATGGCAATAGAACCCGAGTAGTAGTAGTGTGATCTTTGGTTTGTGGAACCGAAATTGATGGTATTTCTCTCTATTCTGACTTGATGTATCCGGTTATCCTGAAAATCCTGGAAGCTTCTTGAAACAACAGTGCCCTGGTCCAGGCAGGGCACCCCCAACTCGGGCTGAAACTGCTCGGCAAAAGACTGGATGGCCTGGCCTATCTCCCAAGATATACCAGCTCTAATTTTTACGATAGCAACCATTGAAAGTGCGTCTCTGTATGACAGAGCAGTCCCAATCCAATAATTTGTCCTTTTCTTCTCAATTCCAGCCTTCCCTTTATGGCGTACTCATGTCCCACCACGGTGCACGAGCCAGAGCAAATCTTGGCATGGCACCAAGACGTGACGCGAGTTGCCCTGGCACTAGTTGGCAGGCTTGGAGTTTCTTCACCCCGGGGCATCCGAGGTCCTGAGATATGATGCTGCGCTGCATAAAGCCTCTGTACAGATCCTTAGTGATCAACTGTAGGCCTACTCGCTTAATCAAAAACGAATTGATGCCATGTCAATTTGATTCTCAACTCTGCTCAAACAATGAACTTTCCAATCACAATTACAACCACATAAAATGCACGTTTGGAGAGGGATCCGGACTGTCCGGTGTTCTCCATTGACTTCGCACGTATTATTTAACCCTCCCCCCCCCCCCCCACCAACACACACACAACACACACAACACACGCACACGGACACACCTTTGCCCCTCTTGAAGAGGAAAGGCAGCTAGTAAACCCGATCATCCCTTCAGCAACCATCCTCATGTCCTCACCTGACTTTGGATACGTGACGACAAACACACATCGGAATCTCGGACTTCGTAATTGCATATTGCGTCCACCTCAACCGGATCATGGGGTCCCACTGATGAGGTTTGAAGCCTTTGTGTGACACGAAGTTATACTTGCTGATCACTAGAGGGAAGCCATTTGAGCTGAAAGAAAGTTGCAAAAACACATCAACTAGAGTTTATGTTCGAGTAATGCAGGGTCGTTTAGAAAATAGGTCGGTCCATTGCAGTTTACATCAAATTAACAATGTATTTAATTTGCCGAAGTAATATCATAACACAATAACATATTGAACGCATATGGATAGAATGCGCGACACATCTCCAGATAAAAGTTGCCATTTGCATTTGCATATGATTTACCTGTCACGTAGGTCGATCAACTCCTGTTCAATATTGGGGTGTGTCGCTTTTTATTGCCCATGCTTTGCTACACGACATCTAGAAACGCCTTCATGAGTCCACATTCATTTGGTATAAAATATTATGGACCCACCTCTTGCGGACAGACGCGCACTAGACCTTACGCAGTGTGCTTTTACGCACTCCAATACAACCAACACTGTAGACTGAAGCCATGCGTCTCCGGACAGCCAAGTCTAATCTCAACAGAAATAAAACTGTTCAGACCTTCCTACTGTTTCTATGCCAATAGAGTGTTATTTTATGTTGCGTTGGAGATAGTTGTAGCCTACATTGTATCGTGGGTCTGGTATCTTGAACCGATGCATGCTGCCAACAAGGGATATAATGGCATTGGTTAATTTGTCACTAACGGATAGCGTTTATGGCGGTTAAATATCTATTTAATTATTTAACATTTATTTGAGGACAATTCATGCGATAAGTAAAGCTATAGTATTAAGTGTTGATATTGAGCCTATGGTTTTCTATATTGCCGCGTTTCAGTGTTTGTTTTTATACTGTTTAATTTGACATTTATTAACCACAATTTCAACAGTAACAATTTACGTTACTCTAATGCCACGTAGTTGAATAGGCTACTGGAATCACAGTCAAGAACGCAATCACTACACACATCTACAAAATATATATAATTTATATTTAATAATAAAACAGGAAATAAGAAAATCACAGTTTACAATAAAAACGTCTCAAAATTCTGAATCGTGATGTCAAGGAATCCGTGCCACCCGCAATGTCGCTGAGCTCCGAATACAAACCTAGAAACAAACAAAGAAACCAAAACAACTGTTTTGAACAGATGACTAACACACTAAAGTCCTATTCCTCACACAAGTCATCGGATGTATTTTCCTTTACTTTAATCAAACACACAAGTACGTTCAATACGTGGGCTTTTCCATGTCCTTGTCCGTTATGTCCTTCGTTTGACTAAACAAGATTTAGTCAAACGAAGGACATACTAAATACAGTTTTATAAATATTTGGTTAAACGAAGGACATGGCGCTGCATCACTGTCTTCTGCGGCCAATCAAGTTGCACGCTAGCTGTAGCCTATTTGCGGCGTACGCATCAAGAAATACTCAAATGAGTGGGTGCGCCCTATCTGTCATTGTTGGCACGATAGTCAGCGATGCTTACTTTCTTATGTCGACGACAAGACACTAGCTATCTCTTTGCATCGGTACTACGACACGATGTTGAGCGAGATATAGCGATTAAACCAAAATTTCCAACTAAATTAAAGGAGATATATTATACCACCAGGTGTGAGTGTGACTAGCCAGCACAGATCTAGGTGGACATGCCCACTAGTGATGTCACATGGGGCAGATTCTCAAAATGGCTTGTAAGGCTAATCCCACTCACACCTGGTGGTATAATATGTCTCCTTTAATGACTTATCAAAATGTGGCCATAATATGGCCAGTTCGCTTTTAAAAAGATAGGAATAAAAAAAACAACAACATAGGATTCAATACCTCCCATATAAACACAAAAATGCATTGCTAGCCCAAGTTTTGCTGACAAATTGTACCTGCATTTTTCTGGCCAGTAGTGCCATGTTATTGGTCAAGTCAATGGAAGAGGAAATAATCATATTCAAGGGGACATTTTTTTCATCCGAGCACGGCTAGGTGTGCCGTTCATGCTCATTTGGTCACCTAGGTTAGTTGGTCGGAACTACCCGTGGAGAAAATGACACGGGGCAGACGCTGTTCACAAAAGGGGTGGGGGGGGCACCCTTGAGGGATCCATACGCCTTCCTCCCGCTCACCTGTTTCTCCTCGGGGGACAACACCTGGTCCACGCAGACCACCTGGTACTGTCTGTGCTTCATGTTGCTAGGAAACCGTCGGATGTGGCGCATGGCGGCAGAGAGGCCGTCGGCGCTCAGCACCTTCTTGGCGTTGGCCACGCCACAGTCGGGGTCCAACACCAGGAGACACAGGCTGCCGTTCTTCCTCTCCTCCACGCCTACAATGCTGCGGCTGTGTCCTGGCAGGCAAGGAGGGCGCACCATTAGGGGAAGGGTGCAAAGCCCAAAGCACGCAGAACAGGGAAAATCTCCTTATATTTGTGACGAAACCCAAGCAAAAGGATATAGAATCATATAGTTTACACTTCAATGTACGGGGCACCATGTCTGTTTTGGCCGAGAAAATTCTTAAATTTCATCTTGTGTGTCTGTGTTCCGACATCGCAGTGCGCTTTGGGCTTCACAGGAATGGCAACCGATGCTTCAGCTAATTCTGAGAGTGGTGGCGTGACTTTAGAGGTGTGCGTTTTGTCACGCGAGAACATGAACTGCCTCAGCACAGATTCCATTTCTTCTCCCCAAATGGAGGCGGGGGGACAGGTACCTTGGTGCTGGAGGTAGAGGGGGGGCAGAGCGGTCTGGACCACCCTGGGGGGAAGCCTGCCGCCTCTGGAGGACTGGCTAAAGTACTGCTTCACCCACTCAAACATCCTGGGGTGGGTGTCGCCCGGTTCCGCTGTGTTTATGGAAGTCTGTGATGCGGGCCCTGTGTGCACAGAACCGCAGAGTGTTGACAGAGTGGCACCGAGGGTATCTCTCTACGCTTTGATTTGACCCATTAAAGACCTTTGTAAAACACAAAAGGTCTTGTGTGTTTTTATATCAATAAATTCACGAGGCCCGGTCGACACCCGCAACAACAAATGAACGTCCAGATGGACTTGAAATGCTTTGGTATCAATTATACATACACAAACAATGAAAATGACGACCTGAAAGCAGTTCAAAACAAACGCCTTGCGCGGGCCTTTAACCGCGGGGGGGAACTTAATGATGTCTCAACACCAGCAGAGGGCCTCGGCGTTATGTGCACCTCAGGCCCAGGGACGTGAGGAGGGCGTAGATCTCCGTGGCCCCTATCCAGGCGCGCGTGCCCTGCAGCCGCTTGTTAAAGTGGGAGGCGCCCTGGGGGTCCACCCCCTCCCTCCAGGCCCCCTCGATCATCCGCTGCAGCTGAGGGATGCTGGGGATTTCCCCCTCTGCAGACCAAGAGGACAGGGATCAGGTTCAGCCACGAGCGGTAACACAAACCAGCATTGGCTTTGGAAACACAAGCCAGACACTGTCAGGGAACACGTGTTTGTTTTTGAGCACACATGTACTACAAAAGGATATGCTTGTGAAATCATTATTCTGATTGAGCTCTTGCAAGAGCTCGTAAACAGGACTGGTGCCATTTGTGTAAAATTGGGGGAAGTAGTAACATATCCGTTTTGGACCACCGCCAAAGATCTTATGAATAAGAAGCGAGTGAGTGCCTATGTACGGACTGTGAGAAGCCCTTGGAGCAAAAGTAATGCAATATAACTGGATAATTGTCTGGAATAAGTGTCATAATTAAACATAATTAAATGATTAAAGCTGCAGTCCAAACAATTTTGAGGTATCTTAAAAGGTGCAGTATATAGAACTAGGGGCGAAATATGCACAGATGAGTGTGTGTGGCTGAGAAACCCATTGAGAGGTCATCCACTTCTTTAAGGTAAGGGTAGTATAGTACCGGTCAGGCGGTCTGCAAAGACCGGGATCCTCTGCAGGGCCGAGAGCAGCATCTGGAGGTTCCTGTAGCCACAGCCCCAGCCTTTGTCCCCCTCCGACGAGTTGTAGTGGTCCGTCTCGGCACTCAGCCAGATGTGAGCACAGCCTCGGGGGTCCCTCTGGTAGTACTCCCACAGCGCTCCCAGTGTGCCTGAACAATAGAGTTTGTGTCAGTCAGTCAGTCAGTCAGTCAGTCAGTCAGTCAGTCAGTCAGTCAGTCAGTCAGTCAGTCAGTCAGTCAGTCAGTCAGTCAGTCAGTCAGTCAGTCAGTCAGTCAGTCTGTCTGTCTGTCTGTCTGTCTGTCAGTCAGTCAGACAGACACATTTGAACCTTGCTTTAGGTTCAAATGTTTTAAAAGGGCTGTTAAAAAGGACTGCTTGTATTCAAGACCACAGTTAAATGTTTCCTTCATCAACGAGTCAATAACTGATAAAATCTATTTCACAGCAGAGCCGGAGGCTACCACTATGGGAGTGTTATGCATGGTTCATGTCTGCTGATGACGATTAAGTACTCCCTTTTATTGTCACACTATTGGTAAAAGTTATGACTAATTAAACCCTCCCCTTCGGCATGACACACACACACACACACAAAAAAAATTGTACCCTGTGTTCTGGTGGTGCCGTCATCCAGGCCAGAGGCAAGATCCTCCATCACTTTGGCCCTCTTGCTGTGGTATTCTGCTGGGGCCATAAGGCCCTGGGCCACCGCCTTCTCCATCCGTCTCTCCAGCTGCCTCCGGTAGCCCCCTCCGCCGTCTAGCCCAAACTGCTCCTGTGTACATCATAAGGTCAGAGTCCCACACTAGCAGGCTGTTGTCTCAGCCACACGGAAGCACATGACTCTCCGGAGTGTGCGGTGGTCACGAGCGTGCACCCTGACAACCCCCCCCCCATCACATGTGCAGACAAGACAGGCCGACCTCGTCCTTGTTCCTCAGGATATTCGGGAGAACAAAACCCCATGATAGGGTTCAGGCAGCATGTGACCATGTGCCCATCGCTACCTCTGCACAATTATGAGGACAGGGTTGGGGTTAGGGGGGGGGCCAGCTCCAAAACAATGCAAGGTGGTTGGTGGTTGGTGGTGGTGATGTTGTTTGTCGGCTGTGCCGGTGGTGGTTGGTGCGGCAGTGGTGGTGGGTGGAGTGGCCGTTGTGGTGGTGTACCTTCAATTTTTTGAACTCCACTGCCTCCAGGTGGGCCTCCTCCTTCCGCCTCCTCTGGTCCTCCTCCGCCTGGAGCTGGCGGGCCAGGCGGAGGTCTGCCCCAGGACTCACTGGAGCCAACGCTAGAGATAGAAAATCTCTTGTTTAAAAACAAACGGGACTTGGATGCATTCAACTGTACCATGCCACCGATAACATGGAACAGAGTGGAAAATAAAATCATTAAAGAAGGTAGCATGAAGCAATTAACATCGTACCAGATCTGTCTTTCGTAAGTTCACCGAAATGCTCTTCCACATGCTCGTGCAGAGAGGGGGCGTCATCACAGACTACGGAGCAAACAGGGCACAAGAAGCGGGTTTCCTCTCCTGGAAAGCGTCCCAAAAAGGCATAAAAATACATTTTGTGAGGGTTTTTTCTAACGTCTTAATCTAACAAATCTAATTTTTGGGAAAGTACAAGTTGTGCAGACTTATCTGTCACATCTCTGACCTCATTATAATACATGTACGGAAAGAAAATCCTGTGGTGGTGCATATAAAATTGGTCACGCATGTCTAGATTTTTTTTTCAGTGTAATGCATGTATCTTCATTATGAATATAGCATGGAAAGTAAAGCATTAGTGAAGGAAGCACAAGGACATTAGACATGCTATGTCCCTCAAGGGGGAATGAGCATATTTAACTAAACTAAAGTATATTCTTTGAGCCAAACTGTATAAAATATATTGTGGGGCATGTGGAAAAGTTTAGTTGTTTATCTGATTTTTGGTCCTCTTTCTTGGCAATCCCGAGACATGGACGACAAAAGCTAAACCACCTGAGTGTGCTCTGATTTTAAAAGACACATATGGGTCTGTTTTAATGCCTATGTCACCAATACACCCGCAGAGGCAGGAGGAAGGTTGGGCTATGTATGATGAAGTTAATTTCTTCTATCTGATAATGACCCAGCCCGAGAGGTGAGGATGGGTGGTATTGATTTGGAAAGCCCAAGAGGTGGACCTCTGTCCTAGAGCTGGTAGGACTGGAGGAGAGACTCGCAAAGGAGATCCAGTGTGGCTATAAGCATGAGTTACTATTAACACACTCAAGTAAATATACAGCTTTCCTACACATTTGTACAAAAGAAATGCCCTACTTTTCCAGATTTCAGTTTAAGGTTCTCTTGAAGTGCTACTTTTACGTCACGATATTGATACAAGTGCACGGATGTCCATATTGCAATAATCCAGGGGAAATATTAATGCTTGACGATTATGGCAAATGTATTGCAAAGATTTTGTAATTTTGCTAAGACATGAATGCCAAACCTAAATACCTTATCGTTCCTCGGCCAACAGTCTACATCAATTCAAAGTGTTTGTTCATGGACTAATCATTAATTCCTCAATTCATAGATAATCATAAATTCAATTGATTGATTGGTTACACCAAAAATACACACATCAGTTAAGATGACCCCCCCCCCCCCCAAACCATTGTTATTTTGGAATAGTAATGCATAATTGTAGTATGAATAGACAACTTAAATCTCTGATTTAGAAAGGGAACAACCTGTCTAAGTGTTTATGCTATATAGAATATATGATATTACAATTCAACTCCATCCAAGAGTAGAAAACTGCATTTAAAAGGAAGGGTAAACATATTTTTATAGGTTAATAAAGACCCCCCCTCCCCCCCCACACCCAAACTTTCTTTCTGGGGAGCTCACGTTTATTTCGAGGGAGAGTCGCTCACCAGCTTCTGCAATCCCATTTCTACCCCTTACCCCTTACCCCTCCCCCTTGTTTCAAAGGGGTAAGGGGTTAGGGGTAGTTTCTACCCCATATGCCTTCCCTTTACCCTTACCCCTTCAAAACAAGGGGGAGGGGTAAGGGGTAGAAATGGGATTGGGCCTAGACTCACTTGTTCAGAGTTCATTTGGACTCTGTGTAGCCTCCCTCCTTTCCCCCCACCACCCCCCCCTCTCCCTTACTCTCCTAAAGGCAACCCTCTATGCAATAATTGTTTGTTTGTACGTCATGGCACGCAATGTATGCACATAGTGTATGTTGTAAGTCCTGCCATTTAAAAATAGTACTTAGCATCATGCATCATCTTATCCTAGGATTCTTTGTTGTAAACGGGGAATGGGTTAACCTATCAATTGATAGTCCTTGACATTCACATGAACATCCTTTGTGATATATTGTTGTCTCTTTTTTCTGACAAATGTACTTATTGCCGGTTGCTTTGGATATAACCGTTTGCTAAATGCCGTAAATGTAAATTTAGGTAAGCCACCACTGGCTCCCGCATAAATCTCCCCCGAGTAACCGCATATTGACCAAAGTCGATGTGTAGAATGTACATACAGTGTTTCTGTAGTAGGTTTGTTTTTTCATCCCAGATAATCACTGGGTGGGATTTGTCTAGTTTATTCTTTTTGTTTTAACTCAACGTAATACTTCGACGACAGCAAGTGTGATTTGTCCTTGGGGGGTAAAGAGGTGGAACTCGGGCTTAGGAAGGCTCAAAGAAGAAGGCTACCATTAGCGGAGTCCTCTGCCTGCAGGTGAACCTCCACATGTTCCTGGAGTAGGGGGCCGGTGCTGCAGACCAGGGTGCACATGGGGCATGGAAACTGTCCACCTGGACAATGAAGACAAAGATGCATCTGTGACATTGACCAACAAGAAGCCAAGCTGGTCTTAAAATAGTATTTACTTTTGCTTGGGGAAGCATACCGAGTTTGTTTGACTGTACAAAAAGGCCCTAAAGTGGCGTGAACCCACCTTGTGCTTTTCTCTCATCTCCACCACATCCCCGGGTGGTTGGATTGGAGTCAGGCACGCAAGCACTCCCTGAGGTTGAAATCCGACCGCGGATTTTGTCACTGGAAGTTCTCCCACCGAATGACGTTGCTGGGACTGCATTCCTCATCCACTTGGTTTCTGTTATCATAGTGGCTGAAAAGAACATCCCTGCGTCAGTTGGGCCACACTGAGAAGGAAAATGAAGTGCCCCAGGCTCCCAACAATCAGCTTGAGCTTTGTTGTTGCTACCTTGTGTTCCCGAAGAGGGACACGAAGTGGGGTTGGAAGGAACATTATTGTCACGGTGAGGTTCTTGTGCTTGGACATGGTTCTCTGGATGTGCAGTGTTCATGTGGTAGGTGAGGTCGTCATAGGACACCCCCGATAAAGAACACAGTGGGCAGCTCATTTCGTCCTCCAAGTGGCTCAGAAGAAGGTGCGTCTTCATATCTTCTTCAAATAAGAGCTCCTCGCCACATATCACACAAGTCAGCATGGCTTCTGTAATGCGATGACACACCTAGGATTTAGTTCTTATTAAGGTGTGTTCCGGAGCTTACGTGAAGGAATGAAACAAACACAAAAGGCTAATGCGCTGTTACAATAACAATCATGTTGTGACCAGAATCACCAGGCAATATCCGCTTTGTTAACGTTGTGAGGCCTGAATGGAACAGGCCGTGACTGTTGCTGAATAATTGACTAACTAATAAAACAGTTAACTTCGTTGAAGTCGTTCCAAAAATAACATTAGCCTGCCTTTTCCGAAATCTTTCGATTTCAGAGGTAACGTTCTTCTTCTTTGACCTTTCCTGGGCAGTCTAGACACATTCGATGTACAACTGCCACCTACTGTCGACTAAAATAATGCACCCTTCTCTCTTAGTGCGGAGATAATATATTTTAGCTATATGCCCCCAAGTAAATATCACACACTTCATATTCTGACATCCAGCTTTATTTTCCTAAGATATTGAAAGACATTGCATATACTTTCTGATTTGGTTTGGTCCCAGGAGTGAAAATGTGACAGCCACACTTTCTCCTAATGCCTTACACATGTCTTTCCTGATTTGTATACATCTCCTGCATTTAAATAACATATGATTGACGGTTTCTGATTCCCCACATACTTCTGACATACCATCCCCCCCCGCCCCCCCCCGACCCCCCACCCACCCACCACCCACCCACCCACCCACCCACCCACCCACCCACCACACACACCCACACCACACACACACACACACACACACACACACCACACACACACACACACACACACAGTAGGATAAAAACAACAAAAACATAATTTTAACTTCGAACATGACCTGATCAAAAGTAAATGCATAATAAAACAAGTGAATAAAAGTGATGAAAGAGGAAAAGAATCGTCCTTTATAATTTGGTTTTAAGAACTGATCATAAAAGAAGGCACTGAGCGTGCAAACCATGTTCCTCATCAAACACACACTTTTCCCCCCTCTACTTTCCCCTGGGTTTGGTATAATTGCCATAACTCCCCCCCCGTATTCCACTCTTTCGGCCATACCATGTCCATCTCTTTCTGGATTTTTGGCTGGATCTTTGTTTTCCCAAGAGGATTTTCTAACCCCACCTCCTCTTCAGACAGCGCAGCTTTCCAACATTACTATATGTCCTCTTTCCTTCCTGATCCTTCAATTCATCATGAGCCAATAAGTGGCCATAAGTTCAGCACTCTCATCATTTAGTTAGACGCTGCTGACACAAAAAGAGCTCCCACATACCTCTCAACTAGAACCCCTGGACCATTCTGTAAAAATCTCTTGTTTCTCAGTTGATGAGTATTACCTCACTAGTGGAATCCATCTACCCCACAAATCTAAATGGCTTTAATAAACCAAGATCCACTTCAGCCCACGCCATGGTCCACCTGGCTGCAGGTGGCAGAATATACTTTTCTCCTATGTCTTTTTTTAATTTAGGGTTTGTTGCTCATTCGCTTACCGGGGCCATACAAAACCTTTCAGACCTATCCTACCCTGCAGATTCCCAACAATCCTGAGAAAAAACATTTGCAAAAACATCACTCCAGTCTGCCCTCTCAGTACATCCCATTATCTCAAACCTGGCATCAGACGGCTGAACCCCAGCGGTTTGGCCCCCATTTCTATCTGCAATGGTGGTATCCAACCTCTTCATATGTGTGTTGGTTGCCAATCTTTATACCAAACCAGCAAAATCATTTATTGATCTGATCATGCAATGATCTATCCACCAAGGAAGTTACAGAACAGAGACGCTGACTCTGGGGAAACGGATATGACGTTAGTCGAGGACACGGAAATTACGTCAGTGGTTGTTGATCCGAGGGTTTACTGGGAAATGTTTGGTTGGACGCCATATTGCTATCATCTCAGCTTAAGAGCCGCACCAGAGTCTGTCGGAAACAAACACACGGCGTCGGGAAGTAATTAGGGTCTTAAATGGGTAAGACGATGGTGGCGTTGACGATGTTGGCTCGTCTTGAGACCCCTTCGAAGGGAGAATCTTTTTCGCGAGGGTCCTCAGCTCCCGACGGAACGGCTGGAATGGGATGCTCCAAATGAGCGCTATTGGAGGGAGAGAGGGCGGGACTTTCCTTTAAATGTGGTTAGCGGCGATATAAAGGGCGCGGCTTCTGGTAGAGGGGTGGCCGTTTCCGTTATACTTGATGAAGCAATATGGATTTAGTTTTTGTACAACCTCTAAATGTATTGTTGTTTTTGTCATGTTCATGATACACTCCCTCCGGGGATCTTCGTACACAGCTCATAGGTCGTAAGAGACCGGAAATGTCGTAGCAGTCGACCGGGATAACGGTACACCTCAGGATCCTCTCTCAGCCTAGACCTTTAAGCTAACTGGTAGAGAGCTGTGTTATGCTAACGGTAACGTTGGATGAAAACTACCCAGGTATCTTAACATTTATCGTTATAAAAGAATGTCATCCTAACCATAGCATACATCGACATGACGTTGATTGCAGTCTCATTAAAATACCTTGTCCATTAGATCGCATCTTCTAGTATGCTGTCGTTAGCACAATGCTAGCTAGGCCCATCTATTTGAATAACGAGCTAGCAATTGTTGATAATATACGGTTCTAATGGCGTTCAGTTAGGTTGGGGGCATTGTTGACTGTTTTTTACTGTGTCTAAAGCAGAAACCTCGTTTCTGCTAAACACGTTCCATCAAGGCCCGAATTTTAAAATTAAAGACGTTTTGGAAGGTACCTGAACGTAACACAGGCTCAGAAGGGCGTGTCCTTCCGACCCCAACTCGCCAACGTAGTCCTCGTATTAGCACAGTATCAAACCCAGATGTGTGCGTGTATATATGAATTTATATTAACTTGATCCGTGCTGTCTTTTTGTTGATCCAGACACAATGGCCAGCCCGGGGAAGGACAACGACAGAATGAAGAGCTATAAGAACAAAGCACTGAATCCTCAGGAGATGCGTCGCAGAAGGGAGGAGGAAGGAATCCAGCTGCGTAAACAGAAAAGGGAGGAACAGGTGAAACACCTTGATGGAAAAAACTGTCCCTGGTCCAAGTAGATGTACATGATCATGACGTTCCATCCCTTTCTTACACATGAAGGCTGTAGGTTGACTCATATCATGTCCTTACTTGTTCCACAGTTGTTCAAGAGGAGAAATGTATGCGTTCCTTCCGGTGATGAATCCATGCTTGAATGCCCAATCCAGGATCCAGATGTCAGCTCCACTGTACCTCTTTCAGGAGTATGTCTTTTTTTTTACGTGACACGATAAAGTACTGTGTATGCTTTTTAGAACTGAATTAATGGTCATATAAACCCAGGGCAGAAAACATCCTTACCTTTTACATAATTAAGTTGTATCTTCCTCTATGGGGAAGTGGGATAAATAATGGTAGCTTGAGTTTCAATCACCATGTCAATGCAAATGGCTATTGACCAGCTTCCTATTGTTCTTGTACTACTTCTGGTTTGCTATGCCTAGTGGTTGTCCAACATTCCTGCTCTCGGGCAACGCAGTCAGCTTGTAATGTAGTCGTTTCCAGCTAAAAGGGTATACAGGTTAAAACAGCCTCCACGAAAAGTTAGCAATTTTGTCCTTACATGAGAATACAAATAATGTTATCGCAGGAACTGTTGTGTCACTGCTAATTAAAGCACATAGTATTGGATTTCTTTATATTGTTATAGTTATATATTTAGCTATTTTATCAGATTTTAATTAGTGCTGTTTTTGTTTTGTTTCATTGTGCTGGTCTTACAACATGTATCTGCTTGGTTTGACTAATTGTGCATGGCTTGTGTTACTCCAGGAAGGGGTCATAACTCCAGACATGATCCAGATGATCTTCTCAGACGACCCAGACCAGCAACTTATTGCCACCCAGAAATTCAGGAAATTACTCTCTAAAGGTTTGTTTACCATGTCTTTATGGTGTGAATGGGACAGATTTCAAAGCAAGAGAAAGAATTGTGAAATAAAGTACAGCAGAATAATCTTTTTAATCAGCCTAATGCGACACAGACTTGAAGACTGGCCCTGAACCTGTTTTTTTCACATTGTTTGCTGTGATCCAAGTTAATCCATGTTCCCAGGCTGAAACGATGTTCTTTTCCTCGTAAAATAAATGTCTGGTTTTTAACATGTTTGAAATTGTGAAACCCCTCTCCTTCTCGCAGAACCCAACCCGCCAATAGATGAGGTCATATCAACTCCTGGGGTTGTGAACTGCTTTGTAGAGTTCCTTAAAAGGAACGAAAACTGCACGCTTCAGGTAAAGGGCCTCAGACAACAACACTATTATTCTATCGACTGATTAAGGTGACGAGTTACCAATGGGATGAACTTTAGGAATGCCTCCCCAACAGCATGTACCGAACATCAAGTACTGTGTGAACCTCCCTATATGTCAGTGTCCTGTGGGGTTGCAGTACAAGTCATACTGTGCGTGCTCATTTGTTCCCGGTTATTAGTTTGAGGCAGCATGGGCACTGACCAACATCGCCTCCGGTACCTTCCTGCACACCAAGGTGGTCATTGAGACGGGCGCCGTGCCCATCTTTATAGAACTGCTCAACTCCGACTACGAGGACGTCCAGGAGCAGGTGAGGCACTCCTAATAAGCAGGATCTTGTATCGTGAAGTAATATGTCAACTTCATGCATTCACTTCCTTCCACAAGGCTTAGTGTTAAGAAATAGGCATTTGCCGTGTGCAGTTTGATATTCCGTGCGTGAAGTCCGCGGAGAGTGATGGTGGTTTCTTTATTTCAGGCTGTGTGGGCGCTGGGCAACATAGCTGGAGACAATGCCGAGTGTAGAGACTACGTGCTCAACTGTGGTATCCTACCCTCCCTTAAACAGTGAGTCTGTGTGTGCGTGTGTTTCACCAATGTTCTGATGCTTGCTACATGGTGAGATTGGGCACGGTGCAGATATTGAAGTTGACTTCTTCCCATTTCTAGGCTACTTGCTAAATCCAATCGTCTCACCACCACCCGGAACGCAGTGTGGGCCCTTTCTAACCTCTGCCGGGGAAAAAACCCACCACCAGAATTTGCAAAGGTCAGTCCAGTGTGTTTGTCCAAGGGTTCCGACATTGCTTGAGATTCTTTTGTAACCGGCAGGAATTGAATGGCTGCCTCATGGCAGTCCATAGCCAAAACTCATTAATACTCATTTGTTAATTATTTAATGTCAAAACAGCTAACTAGATTGTAAGGATTATGCATCTCTCCCAAAGTGCTCTCGCTATCATTAAGATGATCCTTTAAGATTATATCCCACATGCCTTCACGAGCCCTCCCTCTTGAGCTGCCCCTGACGTCCAGCTTTACCTGGACGTCTGACTCATTCCCGTCTTCCCACCGTGTCCTGTCTCAGGTGTCCCCCTGCCTCAGCGTGTTGTCCAGACTGCTGTTCAGCAGCGACCCGGACGTGTTGGCGGACGCCTGCTGGGCGCTGTCCTACCTGTCGGACGGCCCCAACGATAAGATCCAGACGGTCATCGACTCGGGGGTGTGTCGCCGGCTGGTGGAGCTGCTCATGTAAGGGGACCCTGCGTCTGCAGCTCTGCTGCCCCCTCCCCTGAGGGATGGGCGTGGAGCGGCGGACTAAACTGCGTGTCTTCCTCGTTGTGTCGTTGCAGGCACAGCGACTACAAGGTGGTCTCGCCTGCCCTGCGCGCCGTCGGTAACATCGTGACGGGAGACGACATTCAGACCCAGGTGGGGTATTTTTCCAGGTGTTTGGTGACCAACGAGCCTCCGTCGAGGCGTGCCCCTGCTGGGCTCTCTTGGGTGGAAGCTCATGACGCGGGTCTCGTTTCAGGTGATTCTGAACTGCTCGGCACTGCCCTGCTTACTGCACCTCCTGAGCAGCCCCAAAGAGTCCATAAAGAAGGAAGCATGTTGGACAGTGTCCAACATCACAGCAGGAAACCGAGCACAGATCCAGGTACTGCGTCGTGGTTTTGAGCACAAACGCGCAGTTGTGTCTCCCCTTTTTAAATATGTTGGCTCTATCTGGTAACAACTTGTGTTTCCTCCTCAGACTGTGATCGATGCCAACATCTTTCCGGTGCTCATAGAGATCCTTCAGAAGGCTGAGTTCCGTACCAGGAAGGAGGCCGCTTGGGCCATCACCAATGCCACTTCGGGTGGCACTCCTGTCCAAATGAGGTATTCATGGCTTTTTTTATTCAATACAAACCTCAACCGTGGAGTGAGATGCATACCATTTGAAGCATGTTTTTGGATAAACCTAACCTGGTTTTATTACTGCAGCTCTAAATGATCAGCATATTCGAAATGGTCACAGTAATAATATTCACCTCAGGCCTACGGACAAACCGTCCTTGTGTTGCCATAGGTACCTGGTGTCCCTCAACACCATCAAGCCCATGTGCGACCTGTTGACCGTCATGGACTCCAAGATCGTGCAGGTGGCGCTGAACGGCCTGGAGAACATCCTCCGTCTGGGGGAGCAGGAGGCCAAGCAAGGCGGATCCGGCATCAACCCCTACTGTGCTCTCATCGAGGAGGCCTACGGTACGAACACACACACACATACACATACACACACTGGCACGATACACAGGCATGACACTCTGGCGCTGTCCCGCTCTCTCATCTATTGATTTATTCGGAATCGGTGTGTCATTGGTTGCAGTGTTGCATTTTGGTTCAGCTTGTGTTCAGACAGCCATATTTAGAGATGCCAAAGTACGTAAACAAACAGGCATGGGAAAACTACGTTGTAATTGGTCAGGATTCACGTTACTGTATTATGAACCTATTCGCTCTTGCAATATAAAACCTCAAGACCTTGAATGTAGGCTAATAGAGAAACTTTTCAAACTCTTCAGCGGCCAAGATGTTTAACTACATTGTTTGCGTATCTCTGGATGTTGTACCATTGTGCACAGTATGAGCAGCACATTCAGTTGTGTGGATCAAGACAGGGATCACAATGCGTTGAGCCATGTCATACGATGCTGAGATGCCCAGGATTACGCCAGGATGGATTCTGTGAAATATAATCCGCCAATTTGTTTTCAAAAAGGCACGAGACTAGCATGCCAGTCTTACTCAATCTAAGCGCAGGTTTCAAGTTCAAGTTTCTACTATTGCCACACAGCAAGAATGGAGGATTTAACCTCCAGCACAGATGGAATTAGCTTTTTGGCAGTACAACCCTTCCAACAATAATTCAGAACAAGGTCAATAAAAGGTGACGGATACAACAACAGTGCAAAAACAGGATAATAAAATGCAGAGATCAAGGCAAAGTCTGAACAACATCCACATGGTCCATATGTTAGTGGTTGAGTTTGAGTTAAAAAGGTGTGGGGGTGTAATCTTATTAAGGTGGTCTGTATCTGTAGCTCCGCTGGGGTTTACACAACAGCTGGTTCCAGTTATTGTCGACGTGTGTGCCAAGAACTTTAAAGGGCCCGGTTATGGCGATTGGCCAGCTTATGATGATTAGGTGATTTCTTATGATTTGTTTTCCCCCCCTAAAATCAATGATTATTTAATTGAGCAAATCCTTGTTCAGGACCGGATCATTGCCTCTTCACCAGTTGAATGTTCTTTCTAGCTCTCGGTGATAGATTGTTTAGTTGATATTTGTGATCAGAACCGATCCTACGGCACTAGGGTTGGAATACCTCCTCGGCTCGGCACAAACGCTCCAAAAGACCTAGGTCTTGATGCGTCATGAGGGATGCCCATTTTTGTAAGTGTCTGAATACATGTGTCCTGTGGTCACTTTCCAGGCCTGGACAAGATTGAGTTCTTGCAGAGTCATGAGAACCAGGAGATCTACCAGAAGGCCTTTGACCTGATCGAGCACTACTTTGGCGTGGAGGAGGAGGACGCAAGCCTCGCACCGCAGGTGGATCAAAGCCAGGGCCAGTTCATCTTCCAACAGCAGGAGGGACCCATGGAAGGCTTCCAGCTCTAACCCGGCCCACCAGGACCCAGTGTGCCATCTTTTATTTCCCTTCAACTCCCACAACCTTTCCTCCCGGACTTGGAGTCAAAGCTGCCTGAGTGCGAGAGAGAGGGAGTCAGTGCCCCCTACAAGGGCCGGCCGGAACTGCTGTTCGATACTCTGTCCTCATATCTCCTCGGCACACATTTTTCTGCAACTAACACTCGCCACAAAAGAGGCAGGAGAGACAGAGGTATACTTTTCTGTTTTTAGGTTTTTTTGTTTTTTTTTGTGAGGAGAAAAATGCGTCGTCTTTTGCGTAGAGTTGTCGACGCTATAAAGAGTACTAAGAGTTACTAGTTTACCTCCATTCGAGTTTAGCGGCTCTGCTGAGGCAAAATTTACTCCAGGACGGAAGAGTAAAACAAAAATATCCCATCTAAATTCAATGTTTATTGTAAGTGTGGTTCTATTTACACAATGATAATACTATTCTTTGTTTGATAAAATATGAATTGGTATATCCAAATTACCTTCCTTATCCCTTTTTAAATGTGAAACTACCTCTTCAGTCTACAAAACAAAAACAAAAATGAGGCGCGTCAAACAGGCATATCTACCTTTTCCGGATCCTAAGCTGGGGAGCTGTTCATGACATTCGTTCTACTTTGTCCGTTGAAGCTTCTCTCTGAGGAAGCTGTACTTCCTCACCGGCTTAAAGTGTATTTTGTTTTTATTCCCTCTATTCCCGTCAATGAACTGAATTGGTAACCACCCAGACAGCTACTCCCCTTTAATTTATTATGGTTTGTCCTCCCAAGCGAGGCAGAGAGCTGTCGACACCCGGCCTCACTCTGAGCGCTCTAACCCAGACCATCGGCGAGAGGTGATAACGTGTGTGTGTAACAATCTCGTGTTATTTTGCAGTTGAGTAGTGTTGGGCTGCTTCCGTTTGAATGCATTTTGTTGAACACAGGACAGGAGCCGGCCAAGTGAGGTGCTGTCCATATCAAACAACGGGATTGTTCATTCAACTTGACAGACGAAAAACAAATTTACATAAACTTCTATTTTGAAAAAACAAAAAAATGGTATGCTCATCTCATGGTGAAACTAGTGACATGTATGATACGAACCCTCTTTTTTCTGCTTGTGATGGGATGCTATCCTCCGGGATACCTTACAATAGACTTGATGGAATTGGACATGGCTAGTTAGACCGAAATTGCAGGTTTTGTATATTATATATACATTTAAGAAACTGTCTGAAATTATTTAAATATAAGGTTGAGTGTGGAAAGGTGTTTTATGCAGTTCATTTCTGACTGATATGCAGTTGTTGTACTTACTGTCTCCCATAGGTTTCTTTTCTACGGCTGGTCGATTATTATTTTTTGTTATCATTTAGGACGGTTTGCCTAATTTTTTTTTTTCGGAGTACTGACATTTAGTTTTAAGTCTAAATGGGAGATACTGATTGGTCCACATGTGTCTCGCTGGTTTCGGTGTTGCTATACCTGAACCAATGTAGAGCTTCTTAAATTGGGCATGACATATTCTTTAAAAATGTCCATACATTGTATCAGAGTACACTCAACTTAAACCAGCCCCTGGATCAGAAATTGATATTTATCGGAAATGGAAAATATCTTCCTAATGCAAAAATAACAAGCACATTCAATCGTGTATAGTTTTCTAATTTTCTCTTGTGTGATTGTATTTTTGCTTTGTTTTTGGGTGCAATTTGGTAGAATATTGTATTTGTTTTGGGAATCAAATTTGCTGTGCTCAAGCAGATTGTAATGCAGAACCCTGAAAACAGCAGTAGAATTGAACCTAGAATAGAAATCTACAGGACGATATTACAGTTGGCTGCAGTTGTTGGGCCTATATCTTTAAGAGGCTAAGCTGTGGGCCCCTTCTCCCTGGAACTATGGCAGTTGCCTTCCTATGAAATATTGACATGGAGTGCAAAAAAGGTAAATAAATTGACCCGTAATAACAAACCACTAGGTGCAATCTTTGACACAGCTGTTTGGAAATTGTTCACATTGATTGGCTAGCTGGTTTGACATAAGGGAGTGCAAATGTGCTTCACTATTGCTGAGCAATATGACACATTGTTGTTGTGTCGCTGTATTTTTCTTCTTCCAGCTGAATAAAAATATTCCCATTGTTTCAATATTGGCTACTCGTGGTTCAGTGCAAGGACACGAGACAAAATTGAATTGCATGTTTTGTTCAATTTTCTTTAAAAAGAAAAAATGCAGCCGTTTGTTATGGTTGAGATCAAAATATTTACCAGAGGGGATTGCTTTTTTGTTCAATTGGATTATGTATAATCCTGTTGACCTACGTTTTCTGCTTCAGAAAGTGTTGTTGTGCAGCTGTTAAGCCCCGGATAAGACGCCGTTCAACCTGCATTTGGATATCAATATTTCCGCAGTATCAAAATAAACAAGCTTATATCGACCAAATACACTTAACCCTAATTTATAACCAATAGGGAATGATTAACTCGTGGGAAATCCCATGGGTCTGACTGAAACCGGTTTGCTCTCTCGGTCAGCATTAAATGAATAGGCTGCCATTGTATATGAGGATTTCCTAAGGCTCTAGGCGGTAATGAAGAATGCGGGATTGTGTAACTGACAGTGTCCATTACCATCCTGTTATTACGCACACACTCACCCAGATATATATATATCTATATATATATATAGATATATATATGTGTGTATGTATGCAATATTTCTTTTTTTGCCTTGAATTAAGATAAATTGAAATTAATTCCCTAAAGCTGTGCATTATAATCTCTTTATTCATAAGGGTCTGGGGAAGTTTCCCCATTTAAATGATCTAATTTCTCCTGATATCTCTCCCCTGGTTTCTATTCCTGAGGGAGTTTCAATTCTAATGCCTTCCATTTCAATTCCTTTGGAAATTTGGTTTCTGTTGAGTAAAAATAGAACGGTGATGTTAAAATATACATTTCTGATGGTAATGATTCATATTAACAACATACTAGGATATCTCAGACACAAACATATCCTCTCTCATCCTCCTACTGTCTCCTTTCTCTTACTTTTTCGTTCACTGGTTTTTTGTTTTCATCGTCAGATAACCAGTTGGGCCACTTCATGAAATGGTACTGATTCAAAGGAAACAAGTACAACAGAGGTGCCTGAGGCGTCAAAGCACTCCCTCACCTGGACATAGTTGGACTCAGTGTTTTAAATGTTCCTTTATTTACATCTTATTCACATTTTATACAATTGCCCATTACAAATTATCCTGAGTTATGAATTAAAGTAAAAAAATTAAATTGACGGGATATGCTATGGATTTCACTGTTCATCACAATCAGATGGCTGTTCTTCATTCAGTCATAATCAATATGTTTACAATATGCATTGCAATGGACAGCAATGCAGCTATAGATATTACATTTTGTATATGTAGAGCTGCATTACAAAGCAGCTAAAGATACATGACCATAATATCTAATGGAATATATTATGAGATGAGGCAGATGTTTCCTAATCATGCTGACCGGCAATCCTTTGGTCTAAATGTTGGTCTGACCAAACGTAAAGGTCTGTCGTTGAGTTTTAAGATATATACATTTATGTACAACAATATCGCTTTTGCTATGCCTTCATATGCTCGTCCGTCTCCTCTGACGCTGTCTCACTGCTACATCAGAGTTGATGCTGACACTGTTGCTGCTGATGGAGGCCTTCGTAGCCCTGCTGCTTCCCGTTGACTTCCGGAAGAGAGACGGGACGCTTATGATGTACGGCCCCACAAACCTCTCCCCGGGCAGGGTCGTGTCCGAGACGGACACGGAGTCCAGGTTTCTCCTGGAGTACTCGTAGACGTTCTTCTTGAAGGCCGTGGCAGTGTTCTGGTCCCTCTTGAAGAGAATCACATAGCACTTGGGGAAGAAGTGGCAGCTGAGGACGCCGTAATTGGAGATCAGGATGACCACCATCTCCACGGCCGGCACGTAGATCCCCGAGGTGGTGACGTAGACGGGCACGAAGATCAGCCAGGAGATGAGGTAGAGCAGCATGCTGAACGTGATGAACTTGGCTTCGTTGTACTTCTGAGGCAGCTTGCGGCCTTTGTAGGCACAGGCGAAGCAGACGAGCGCCAGCACTGCGATGTATCCCAGCATGACCCCGAAGAGCACGTAAGAGCCCTCATGGCACTCGGCCAGCATGGTGGTGGGGTACATGACCACGTGGTAGAATGGGCTCCACAGTACCAGCCAGCAGGTGCACGCGCCCACCTGCAGAGCCACGCAGACGGCGACGATGACGTACGGCCGGTAGAGCTGCCGCAGGGCCCGCTGCAGCCGCGGGTTGACCTGGAACGCCAGCAGGATCTTCAGGGACTTCACCAGGATGCAGGAGACGCACAGCGTGAAGCTGACGCCGAACAGCACCTGACGGGCCTCGCACAGCCGGATGCTGGGCGGTCCCACGAACATGGTGGCGCTGGTGAAGCTGCCCACCAGGGAGAGGAGGATGACCTGGCACAAGGGCCCCCCGCCGGCCCTCACCACGGGGGTGTGGCGCTGGTGCAGGAACAGAGCGGCGATCAGCAGGACCAGCAGGATGCCGACGGCCGACAGCGCCAGCAGCACCACAGCGAAGCCGTCCCTCCAGGAGAAGAAGTTGAGGGTTTTGCGGAGGCAGCGCGAACTGCCCTCCGGACTCCACTCCATGTTGCTACCGCAGCGCACACATTTCACTGAATCTGAAAGGGAGGACGGTGCGGGGTGAAGGGAGGCGGGAACAAGGGCACCAGAGACGGATTCAGGACACAAACTCGGAGCATGACAGAGTGTCGTAGGTGTGAATGCGTGGGTAGGTTTCTCACCTGTGTCGTTAGAAAAGTAGTTCTCTGTGCAGTTGATGCACTCGTAACAACAGGTGTGTTGACCCAAAGCTACTTTCTTGGACTGTCCAGGCTGGCACGTATCTGAGCATTTCGACACAATTCTCTGAAAAAGAGAAGTGCAAAATTAAAGAAGCTTGTATATATTTAAATGCATTATTTTGGGGGGGGGGAAAAAAAATCTAAATTAAATCAAATTGAATTTGTTGTTTGAGTAGAGAACAT
Source organism: Melanogrammus aeglefinus (assembly GCA_900291075.1). Taxonomy (NCBI): domain Eukaryota; kingdom Metazoa; phylum Chordata; class Actinopteri; order Gadiformes; family Gadidae; genus Melanogrammus; species Melanogrammus aeglefinus. The sequence goes on along the minus strand of OLKM01000978.1, from coordinate 85,280 downwards.
TGACTTTGGCTTCGGCTTTCAAAGAAAAAAATAACTGATTAACATAGTTATGCCCATGCCCAGCACTGGATGAATTTTGCTCTCGATGTAAACCAACGCACTTATTATGTTTTCAGTAAACATTACCCTTTATTTTTAAGTGTATGAGTGTGTGTGACCTTACTTACACTTAGGTCTGTTAGCTGTTTCCTAGCAAGGTGACTGACGTAAACAAAGCTGTGGTTGAGAGTGCTGTACTCAGCCACAATGTCGTGGATGTAGATGCTTCCTTTTTCAGTCCTCCACAGAGTGATGTCGTAGTCCAGGTTGATGTCTCCCATTTTGTCGAAGCTGTATTTCTTTTCCCTGATTGGGAACCACTGGTTTCGCAAAGCTTTTAGGACCTGAAATGTAAATAATAATATAAATATTATAATATACAATAATATACAATATTATTTCCTTATTTCATAATACTTATTTCCATAAACGAATATGAATGGACACATGCAACATGTCTAAACCTTTTTCTATTTTTCCCCGCCTTCTTTAAAGAGCCATCTATGGCTTCCGTTAACTAAACACAGTCAAGCCAACCCAGCCATTATAGTTGTGAACTGTCTGAAACACCCAAACCTAAAGTTGTCCCTTACCTCCCATGGTTGCACTGTGCCATTTTCTTTACAGTTCCTCAATCGACAGATGGAGGCGACAGCCTGAGTGATTGCACCCACGGCCATTTCAACCCCAAACACTTTATCATAGTCGATGTGCTCCTGGAGGCTCTCCTCAGCGTGAGCTAACGTGATAGCATCCATGGCGCCTTGGCTGGTGTTCAGCTCTGCATAGAACTCATCCAGGAAAGGGTTGGTCACTGGGCTGTGGTGTCCAGTGCTCAGCAGCTTGCTCAGGTAGCGGTTGAAGGACTCCATGTCTCCACGTTTGAAGGTGAAGCCCACCACGTGGCCAACCTCCTCCAGTTTCATGTGTTTGCTCAGAGAGCTGGTGGTGGCCCAGATGTCGCTCGCCAGCCATATCCTCCTCATGGCCTCCAGAGGCTGGCCGTCCTGCAGCGTCTGCCTCCGCAGCTCCTGGGTCAGGTGCATCATGTGGATGGGCTTCACGAACGACACGATCACCTTCACCCTGTGACTGCTGAGGATGGCCCTGGCCGCGGCGTGGACCGAGAGAAAGAGCTGCGGGTTGGACAGGGACTCGGGGAAGGTCTCTCTGAAGGACACGCAGACGCCCACCTCCGAGGCCTGGGACACAAAGCTGTCCTTGACGGATCGGCCGTAGTCCCCGTCCGTGGTGAGGATGCCCACCCAGGTCCACTTGTTGTCGCTCAGCAGCTGCACCATGGCGGCCGTCTGGTACTTGTCGTTGGGGACGGTCCTCATGAAGCAGGGGAAACGGGCCTTGTCACTCAGGATGGCCGCAGTCGATGCGTAGCTGATCTAGATAAAATAAAAAGGGATGTTGGATTTCCTTGCACCAACTGACGAGCAGTTCATTTGGTTGTCAAATCTGTGTCGTTTCGTTGCATAATCTTACCTGAGGTATGGACTTGAGTGTGAGCTGCCTGGCGATGGCGATGGACATCTCTGAGTGCTGCGCCCCGACAACGGCCAGGACGGGCGGGGGGTGAGGAGAGGTGGCGTTGGTTCCCTCGCTGCTGCTGCTGCTGCTGCAATCCCCCTTACCGGTGAAGTCGGCCGTGACCCTGAGGGCCATGCTCACGTCGGAGCAGGAGTCGTAGATGCGGTATCCCAGGGTGACGCCGACCTCCATCAGGGCCGGCGACCTGTTCATAGTGTTGATGGCGTTGATCATAGCGATGGCCGTCGTGAAGCCGCCCTTGTCGAAGCTGTTGGAAGTCAACAAGAAGGGAGGTGTATGAGGCATCGTCGAGTGAACAGAGTCAACAGTGTCATCGACGGATCGCTCAGAGTTGCCTAAAGACACAAAATAAGAGAATTGAGGATTGATTCGCCAATAAAATTCCTGTGGGACAGGTGCCACTATTTTCAGCTATAATACGTGAAGTGTGATCTCACCTGACACATTTCTGCATTTGGGGTGGAAAGAAGGCGCTGTCTCTCTGCACGTCCTGGTGGATGGGAAACACCCCACCGATAATGAAGTCCCCCGGTCGTGTTGCGCCCGCTGGTCTGGTCCCAGCCTCCCTACTGTGGCCCCTCACCAGCAATGGCAGCACGAGGAGCAGCCCCTTGAGTAGAGGGCCCGTGCAGCTCATCCTATGTACCGCACTCTACTCTGTGCCGGTTTTTACGGTCTTGTGTTACACTTGTCTGTCACATCCAGTTTTACTGTCTTTTTTTTTCTTTTTTCTCCCTCCTCTGTTGTTTCTCTCCTTGGCTATCGCTCCTGGTTGAATGAGCTGAGTGCCTCTGGCACAGTGATTCTGTTTCTCACCGTAAGCATCTTCAATAAACACTTCCCTGTTGCCTAGAAGCCCCCCCCCCCCCAACCCCCATGCCCTAGTTACCTGTAGTAGGAGGCCTTCCCACTTTCCATGGAACTAGAAACGTTGACTAGTTTTGGTTAAAAAAACTAAACAACAAAAGATGGGTTTTTGTGTCAGCCTTTCTCTGATGGGGGATGAGGGCATGATGACACATATAGTATCTATAAACATCAATATGATACTGTTTAAACCTGCTTCACAGGTTCGATGCCCAGGCATCAGATGTTCATCAGCTGTTCATTTCTTCATTGCCCCAGTTGCTGTTTCTATACTGGTATGTTTCCACTGTATGCCATGTAATTATTGACTATGAATTTATTGATATTATTCAAACTATTATTTATATTGTCATACTATTTGTGATAGCTGAGGTGCCCCCCCCCCATCCCTTCATCAGACAATTATCATTTTATATGAATCTATATGGGATCATACATGTCGAATATTATAATGATTTGCCGTATACTTTGACACATCATCACCATCATGTACAAATTTATGAATGAAAACTACAAACAAAAAATGTGAATGGCTCTTCCACTATGCGTCACTGTTTGAGCGTTATCCAGTGTGGAATATCCTTTAAAGTGCCACTAGGGGGAGGGACAGGAGCAGGAATGACTCTTTTCCTGGGAACCGAGGAGCTCGGAAATTTACAAGTAGCCTACCCCATAGCGAGACACTGAAATCCTTCCTATCCCATCACCTTTGCAATGGCTTGTGTCTTTTGTCTTTTCAGGACTTATTAAGATGTTTATCAGTCTAGATGACTGATTCACACTGCATTAAAGACAGGATCGGTGAACGTAGATCATTTTGTCTAGACATAAAATGACAGGAGTGTGCTGTGCCAATGTGCAATGTGGTGCGTGTGTGTGTGTGTGTGTGAGGAAGAGGTGGAATTTCCCCCAAGGGATGAATAAAGTAGGCCTACCTATCTCTCTATCGATTGATCTAAGAGAGTAATGTTGTGGGAGATAAGGTTCAAAGCCGGCAGGTATTGAAAACAGCATGCCTCCTCCTTCCCCCCCCCCCCACCCCACCATACCGCACCCTCCCGCCATCTGTGGCTGCTTGATCCTCACTCTCACTTGAGGGTTGCAGCAACTCAGCAAAAACAAGGAAACGCTAAACACTGAAATTGGATTATTTGTTTTGTGAAACTTATGGACATAATCAAGCATGGGTTGTCATGACATCGCCTCGCACATTGCTCCCGCCCCACATCCTTGGCAAGCATGTGTGAAAAACGGGGCCCCCAGACACTGTCAACTCAGCGTGTAATGCCTAAAGCCTCGTTGACAAAGGAAATACCAACACAATTAGCATCCATTGAGTGTTATGGATGAGAGTGGCTGATAGCAGGATCCGCTGCGCCGTGTTGTGATGCAGGTGAGCGGACACAGGGGCCCTAACTTGAGCCAGCTGTATGTAGCCTACTTGGCAAGCAGATTGCTCTCTGCTGTCTGCTGTCAGATTTGCGCAATTTGTTGTTGCGGCCCCTAAAATGTGCAAGATTCCCGGATGACTTGTTCCACACCCACCCAAACGCTGACGGAAAACCAGTTCACTCAGAGGTGGGAACCACTCCCAATGGTCTCCCTTTGGAAGCATATGTCATCCAGTAGCGTTAGGAAGAGGTCCTGATGATAGTGTGTGTGTTTTTAACTGTAACCTTATATTACCTGGAATCATTCACCAGATAGAGCTTCAGATCATCATCCATAAGTGTGTGTGTGTGCGTGTGTGTGTGTGTCTGTGTATGTGTGTGTGTGTGTCTGTGTCTGTGTGTGTGTGTGACGTTAGAGCTACTGAAAATCGGAAGAAAATCCATGAGCCTACCAACAATCTGCACTATTGTGATCCTCTTCTTCCTCTTCCTTATCCCTGTAGCGATTTATGTACACCATCTTCTTATCCTTTGTCCATATCACTGGTAACATAGTGATGCATCTGAGTATGTTAACTATATCATTTTGAAAATCATAAAAACACTTTCTAGCAATTAATGATAAACCCTTTAAAACCCCAACACATTGGCCGATGTGACGCCATTTCACAGCTGCTCTCGCTGGGGTGGGGTTTTCACGCAACTGTTGTTTGGAGAACTAAACCCAGCCAAGAGCTAAAGCTTTCATGGCAACCAACCCTCTCTTTATTAATATTTGGACATTAGTAAATAGTTAATTTATTGCTGTGATGATATATGAGCCAGTGTCTCACTGTGATAATACTGTTTCATTGGGAAAATGTACAGTTTTTTACCTAGACAACTGGGCCCCTAAACCAAGGTTAATAAGCAGAGAAAATACCCAAGCTTTGCTCAGATCTGCTTCCAGATCATGAGGTACTGGGAACCCTTTTGCACGTCCGGCTACAAATTGACAAACAAAGACACAAACGAAACATACACACAAGCACACACGCACATAAAGACGGCCAAATAGATCCTTCCTCGGAAATGTATCTTAACGGCTGTATGACCACACGTGGAAGTTGAGCTGTGAAACAATACAGCCATGGGAAAGAGCCAGCGGCGACCAGAGTGGAGAGCAGGAGGTCTGAATCAAATCAGCGGAGGCCCCGTTCGGCTTTCCCCACAGATAACGTGAGACAGAGACAGAGAGAGAGAGAGAGAGAGAGAGAGAGAGAGAGAGAGAGAGAGAGAGAGAGAGAGAGAGAGAGAGAGAGAGAGAGAGAGGGAGAGAGAGAGGAGAGAGAGAGAGAGGGAGAGGGAGAGAGAGAGAGAGAGAGAGAGAGAGAGAGAGGGAGAGAGAGAGAGAGAGAGAGAGAGAGAGAGAGAGAGACGGACAGACGTTCAACGTTTACAGTGAACACAGCCCAAGGGGGGAGAGCTTCTCTGGAGCTTTTTTATTGCTCTTTACAATTGAATCATAAAAAGGTCATGGTCTTTGATGCTGCCTCATTATTTTCACGCTGTCCCCTGAGCTGGCTGGGTTACGGCATGAACTGACGATCTGCTTCCACTCATCCTCCCCACACTCACCTGCTGTACAGATGTCTCTCATCCCCATTAGTTAAACACAGAAGGGGTGAAGGGCAGATAGGGCAAACACAGAGAGCCCGGAGAGCGAGGTGGTCCGGGTGGGTCGAGCCACAAACGCTCAGGTATAGAGAGAAAGGCTCGACGATGCTGACCAACACAAATGTAGACCGGACGATGTCTAGCTCAGCATTCCCCAAACACACAACACCCTATGCCCTGACGCATCACGCATGGTATATATGAAGTATATATACACACAGTAGTAATAGCCTTGCCTTCATCGTCATTACTTCTCACTTGCATTGCATCCCTAGAGCTGTGAGCCAAAGAGGATGTCCGTCCCCAAACGCAGCAGCAGCAGGGACCATGACACCATCCACCCAACTAGGAAGAATCAAGTCCCTGGCAGGAGTGGGAGCAGAGGTGAGAGGGTCCGTCAGTGGGGGGGGGGGGGGTTAGGATGTACCACAGCTGTGGCACAAGGGGACCAGGGTGAGAGCGCGAGGGGACACAGCTGGGAGGGAGAGGGAAATGAATCACCAGGAGTTTTAATGCAGCTCCTTTACAAGGAAAAGCAACAGGGAGAGGGGTGACGCTTAAACAACAGCAACTCCGATGAAACCCGCTGGATTTTGCAATGTTTATTTAGCTTGATTCCCATCTGGCTCTCGGACCGTTTGACAGGGGGAGTGGGAATGAGCAACGTGTGTGTCAATGTGTATGTGCATGTTGCGCTTACTGTTCACTCTGAGGAATAAGAATCTGCAATTCAGAGTGATAACAATAGAGGGGATTGTGGAATGGATTGATGACCTTTTTCCAAAGAAATGAGTAAACTGTGTTTATTATTATTTATTTATTTGTGTGTGTGTGTGTGTGTGTGTGTGTGTGTGTGTGTGTGTGTGTGTGTGTGTGTGTGTGTGTGTGTGTGTGTGTGTGTGTGTGTGTGTGTGTGTGTGTGTGTGCGTGTGTGCGGGCAAGTGCATTAGTGCATGTGTTTGTGATTATGTGTGTCAGTTCTAATGAAGTGAAGGTACACGATCAGTTACCTGGGGCAAGATGTGGCATGGGTAGGAGTTGCGGCTTTAAACAGGAGTATTGCGTTACAATCATGTCTAAAAGTGACGTATTACACTGGAAAACACATCTAAAGGCCACTCGCGGGTGTTAAGTATGGTGTGTGTTAATGTGTCTGTGTATGTGTCTGTGTGTGTGTGTCTGTGTCTATGTTTGCGTGTGTGTGCGCGTGCGTGCGTGCGTGCGTGTGCGTGTGTGTGTGTGTGTGTGTGTGTGTGTGTGTGTGTGTGTGTGTGTGTGTGTGCGTGTGTGTGGTGCGTGTGTGTGTGTGTGTGTGTGTGTGTGTGTGTGTGTGTGTGTGTGTGTGTGTGTGTGTGAATCATGTGAAAGCATGCATAGTTGTGTGCCTTTGTCTGTTCTTATATACATACAGTATTTTTTTTGCTAATGTTCTTTTACAACCAAAAAATAAGTGCAAGTAAGTAACTAATGCGTGCACTTACATTTGTGATCATAAAAAGCATGTGTTGCATGTGTGAGGCCAAGAGGCGAGAGGGGGGGTAAACAGAGTGCGGAGGTGTTCTGGCGTCGGGTCTGTATCAAGATCAGCTATCTGTCATTGGTTAATTGTTGCAAAATAACTGTTTCACAACAGCACTTGGGGACTCTACCCTGGCGTGAGGCCGAGGCTGCACAAAACAATGTCATGAAATGAAACTGATAAACCGTACCTAAAGGATTGTACACCGCTCCGCCGTTACTTAACATTGGGTCTGTGGGTGCATGTGGGCTGATGTTAAATACGTACAATATCTATTGTCTGCATAAGATGTTTTCCTTTCATTAGGGTTTGGCTGCAGTCCACCTCGAAACAAACGTGGGATTTCCTTCCCGACTTGTCCAAATGGTTCTTGTTACTCTTCTGCCCATGTAATTCTTGAAAGCCTTGACAGACTTTGTGAGAACCGATGCAACCCGCTCACTTTGTCTAACAAACAAGTAAAAAAAAAATGGACTGGCCTTGTGGTCCACGTGTTTTACATTGGACACAACTTACCTCTGAACCAAAACAACAACAACAGCGTTCCATGAGAATTGTTTGTCGCCGGTTTCAGGTGTGTCTCCTCAGAAGATAATGACAGAAGCTGGGAGAAGGAAGACTTTAACACTTCCCACTATTTCCCAGCATTGCATGTGTGTGGTTGCGGTCGGTGGATCACTCAAATTTGTCTTCATTAGCACAACGTAAATTGAAACTGTGTTGTTGTGGGGTAAACAAAAGCAAAAGTCATCCCCTGATGTTGCTAATAATGTTATTGCTCATTCACCACACACAGGAATGGTTTCACTTCGCCAACTTGTCTGGCATACCAATACCGCCGATTGCCTCAGCGACGCACCAGACATTCACAGAATATTTTTTTCAACCACAATTGGTAGTGAACACACATATCCTCTGCTTAAACAGTTTGACCGAATGTTGTTTTTAAGGATGAGGCCCGTGTCTCAGCTCAGCCAAACACAAGACTGACTCGCTTGAACCAACTGTTCTGAAACATCCAACAAACTGTTTTGTTCTCTTTGTTATTGTTCTGGGCAGCTGAAGCGGGTCGTTCTACACCCAATTTCTCAATAGTCAGAAGAGAAGTGATCAGTGCGTTGACTGAACGGCTTCCAAGCGGTCCCTTGGGGGTGGAGCTTCAGACGCTTGCACACCACTTTTATGGGTTGGTCAATGTATTTGTCCAGAGACATTCACATTAAGATACACGGATAGGCCTTTGTATATCATACAAGTTAATGAAGAAATGCAGCTTTGTCACTGTAGCAGGGTGGCTGACACAGTCCATCTAGTGGACTTCTATTGGGCTCCTGCAGAGACAGGGTGTGGGGGTTGTGATCCAGTTAATTGTAAAGTTTGTAGATAAGGAAGCATGGGCTGGTGCTCCATGTTGCCACACACACACACACACACACACACACACACACACACACACACACACACACACACACACACACACACACACACACACACACACACACACACACACACACACACACACACACACACACACACTGCGTGCGTGCGTGTGTGTGTGTGTGTGTGCGCAGTGATGGCTGGTTTAACCTGTGGTCAGCCCCAGAGTCCAATCACTCGGGCCAGGTGAGGCCGCTTAAAACCAGCCCTCATCCACACGCACTCCCACAGTCACCATCGATGGGCAGTTGAAACCGCTCATCAAATCAGCCAGCATAATCAGCACAACACATCATCACAACAAAACACATGCGACTTAAACATACCGCAACACAGCGTAACGTAGACATAACGAAACATTCTACCAAACATAACACAGCATAGCAAACCCTAACGTTACATAAAACATCACACTACAACATATTACAACATTAAACAACATAACACAACAGAACGTCATCTTTAAATAAATAGAGTAAAATAACATAATAAAACATAATATACCGGGCATCATGTACCTATGGATGTTTTGTTGACATTTATGAAAAACCTGTCAGTTTATAATCATACATAAATGTATGTTACCTGGAGGAGTGTGGATCAAAATAAAGGAAAGGGACTAAGAAAACAGGTGAGCAGCAGTAGCAGGCATGTCCAAGCATGCCTGGGGAACAAAAGAGGTCTGGTCGGGCCCAGCCTGGAGCCACAGCGTTCACGGGGCCATATTCAGCCCCATCCCTGTTGATACAAAAGGAAGCTTAAAATGCTACTTGGTGAGATAGCCGAGGCCAAAGGTGATTCATGGGGAGGTTTCATAGTTCATCTTCTCTCTCTTCCCCCCCCCCACACGGCGTCTGTCTCCAGACGGCCCAGAGTCGGCCCCATGCAGAGCCCCCTCCTACCACTTCCCCCACAGTTTTTTTCTTTCCTTGGAATGATGGAGATGGATATTACTTGATATCTCCACAGATTTTCCCTGAGCCCTTTCATACTGGCGAGCTTGTTGAACTTTTGAATGAACAACTGAATCCTGTTATATCACTTGCACGCTATTGCTCAATACAAGCCTTTTGGAGACAAGGCACCAAACAAAAAGGAAAACACGAGAAAGATAGAAATTGCCTTCTGACCTCAGTCTTACCGTTTTTGGTCTACATCCGTGTTCAGCTTCTGGCCAAAGCATAATAGAGCGTGGGCTTGAAGAAAGATCTGTTCTGTGACTGTTTGCAGGTATCTACTGGGTGAGTGGGAGAGGATGAGCAATACAAGCCACCAATATAATACTGTCTACATGTACAGCATGACAAACATTTCCATAATCCTTTTGCTGTTCCTACTTGCATGCTTTTGGCTCAGCCTGTGTCTGTGCTGATGTAGAGAGGTCACAGTTTAAGGAGGAGTGAGGCATATGATGGTGCACAGAGAGATGGAGAAAGAGGGGGGTGGAGATTTACAACATGCTTCAAAAGGCTTGAGTCTAAACTGTCTCCGGCCCTGCCAAGACACAGCTGTAATTCCCATAACCTTCTCCTGGGATTCTGTCAATCATAGTGAGTGTTGTTTTCTCAAACCAATCATTAATCAATCATAGTGTTGTATGTTCTGCAAACAATCAAGTACACTAATTAAACCCAGTCAAATTTATTTGTAGCTATTTGTTTGCAGCCAAATCACACAAAGCAAACCTCTGTAAAACGATTGTTGGAAAGATTGAAACTATCCCGATGCCGAGAAATGAATTGCCTGTTTCAAAAAGGATTCAGTTAATCCGAAAGGTTCTTACGACCTAAGCTGGCGACCACAGCGTTGGTGTTGCCTCTCTCTGCAATAAGGCGAAGGGGCTTAACAAAGTGGGGTGATTGCAGAGACCAAACACACTTAAGGCACGGACAAGGGCCGTGCGATCCTATCATTACGTTCATAAGTGCATCCCTCCACCGCAGGATGGCTGCCTTCCATTGTGTGATAGCCGGCGGTTTCTGCGGAGTACGGGTTCCCATGCATGTCTGCCTGAAGACATACACGCAGAGGAATCTGGTGCCCCTGGCGACACGTGAGACTGGGGGCCTATGGTGCCTTAAGGAGATAATGGTTGCGTAACAGGAGACCTAGCGCTTGGTCCGGAGCACGGCGAGAGCAGCCCCTCATCCCGCTTCAAAGGACAGCTGTGGCAGAGTGCACGGATAAGATATGGTGGAGATGCTCATCAGATACGCGGAGCGTTTGTTGTCGAGGTGCGGCCCTGTGAGTGTAGGCAGCGCTTGGCGGGCACACTTATCTTGTCTTCTCTAGATAGACGGTACAATCGTTTGACCCATGCCGATGCAACTTGGGCTGTGGGGGCTTGTCGGTGGCAGGGGTGAAGAAACCATTAGGGAAACAGGATGGTGGTGGTATAGGCGGTGGGGGGGAAGGGAGGGAGAGAGAGAGAGAGGGAGGATTTCATCATGTTCTTTGGATGGATTCTGCACTCAATAAATAAATGCTTTTGGTACAAATCCTGCGTTCTGTGGTTCCTCCCTTTTTTTTTTTATGAATTCCTTTCTTCCTTTAATCCTTCCTTCCTTCCTTTCCTCCTTCCTTCCTTTGTGTGTTTATTCCTTGTTTCCTCTTGCTTTGGGCTCATATCAGGAGTAATACATATGTGAATGTAATGTACCTTTCAACAGCTTTTCAACTTACCAAGAGTAGTTTTTAGCAGTCAATAAAAGTCTACAATTGAGCCACATTCTAAACGTTTCAGTTTCCACTTTTCAGTTGTTCTTCGTGGGTAGTTGGGTGGCTTTTTGATGCATTCCAGTCAGGAATCCGCTTGGGAGGGCTATCAGACACAGCAGCGCTCACAAGTCAGAGTTTGGATCTGGGAAGAGAGACAACAAAGTCACATGGGTCAAGGCCAAATGTTATATCTCATGCCCCTTCTACCCCTTTTGCGGTTTGCACCATTGTTGGACTGCACTTTGATTGAACATTTCAATTAAGACCAGCTATTTGGATTTACCTAGTCTCAGAAAGCCATCTAAAGTGGATGTCTAAAGTTCAAGCAGATAGTGTACGGCACAACAATGGTGGAGGTGGAGGCTTGAGCTAGGGGTTTGGTTAGAGGCATGCTGTTCTTTGATTGCTGTAGTGAGTTGGCAGGAAATAGGCAAGGTTACAAGAGAGAAATTAGGCATGACATTGCAATCTTTTTTTTTCCTTTTATCATGTGCAAAAATTTTTTGGTGTCATAGAGACTGCTAACGACGGTGACGGTGACGGTATGCGGTGTGCTCTTTCCATTCTGAACAGGGATGGACACTGAACAGGGGAGATACTGGGAGAAAACACACACACACACACACACACGCACTAGGTTGAAATGATTTAATTATAACTTCACCATTTTCCCATAACATCTCTTTCTCTGTCAATTAAACCAAACGATTTATGCATTATTTTACTCTATGGAATACTTGAAGGGTAGAATTATTTTGCTTTCTTTGATTACAATGAATCTTAATTAACAATTTATTGTTTCAATTTATTTCCAAGCTATTTTCCATCAATCTCTTGGAGTGTTTCAAGAGATTGATGTCAGGCTGAGAGTCATGGTGTTATTTTACACCGCTCATCATTCTTTTTTTATTGAGGGGTCTTTAAAAAAAAGAAAACCAGGGTATTAACCTCAATGTTAAGGGGTGTATTTTATTGATTATTGATCCGCAATAATCCGCAATTGATTATTATTTATTGATCCGCAGCTGCCAATTCCGGTCTTATCCAGCTTCCTGATACTTGAATGCACTCGTTGGACATTTTTCTTTATGTACTTTTCAGTGTGTGGTAGTAAACGTCAGATCTCGTAACCCCTGTTGAAACCCCCGTCTCTAAAGAATGAGTTGACTGTGAGGCTGGAGGCAAGAACTGATACTACATGCAGCAAACTTGACCTCCTATCCTGAGGATGTTTCGTTGTTAAGTTTCAGATAAGGTTTTAACAAGGGATTCACATGGAAGTTGAGGAAAATTCCTGTGCACTCTGCGACAAAAGCATACCTTGTCCCATTTGCCAATTGGGATAGGAATTAACGTAACATTTCTCTGAAAGGATACAGACCAACGAATATATTTATTGGGGGACTTTCTCGCCACCTTCTCATGCTCTTTGATATTTAAATGAAAACTTGTAGTGGTGCCCAATACTGTGTGAGTGTGTGTATATGGGTGTGTGGGTTTGCATGTGTGTTTCACCGTGTGTCTTTGTGTCTATGTGGCTTTTGTGTCTGTGTGTGTGCATATGCATATGCATGTGCGGGTGCGCATGTGTGCGTGCGTGCGTGTGTGTGAGCCTGTGTGCGTGTATTCACACATGCACGTACGCGGGTGGGTGGGGAAGAATTTCTCTCGCATGAAGCGAGGGGGCCCTGACATTTCACTGGTGAAGTGATAGGGAACAATGTGTGCGTGTTGGTTCCAATGTCACGGTACTACCAAGACGACAGCGTGTGTGTGAGGAGGGCTTTTACCCATGCTGTCCCTCCCAGCGCGGTCGCTAGAACCGCCCTGAATTACACACAGTCACGCCGGGACATCATCCGACCGTCTGCATTTGCTTCCTGCTGAAAACCTTTCTTGTCTGATAATCCCGTTTGAACCACTCCTCAAAATCCCCAAATCTACAATTGGGGATTGTGGATTTTTTAACCTTTTTTTATCTTTGTCGCTCATTTATTTTTGGGAGTGATCTGTAAACATCAGTTGGAAGGGCCTTTATTCCGCCCAGTTCTACAGTGCACTAAGAAAGGAATAAATACACGCTGGTGCGTGTACTGGGACATGAAGAATCCTAAAATGGGGTTGCGGTGTCTCTTCCCGTCATCTGTGGATAATGGATGTTAATGGAGACCGAGGAGTTATGGGCTGCATGTGGTTCAGCCGTCTGCATCCGCACGTCTGCACGTCTGCACGTGTTCCCCAGTCACCTCCCTGAAAGACACGGCGGCCAGGCGGAGAATGAATCCACGACAAATGGCGAGGGGGTGAATTAGACTTTATTTACCAGTAGAGACCCCTTCGCACCCCAACCCCCACACAACCCCCCCCCCCCCACACACACACACCCCGAAACACCACCTCTCCCCATCAGCTCGAATTCAGGCCCCCCTCGTTTCTAATTGTAGAAGACATGAATGATTTCATTCATCATATCCACAATGAGCATTCATGGCCGGCCCGCGTGACGCCATCTGGGGAGACCGCTGCGTGGCGTCGACGCGAGGCTTCACCCCACCAGGGCCCTGCCAACCAGAGAGCCGGCCCTGCCTGCTTCCCCACGCCCCCCCGGCTGCCTGGCTGCTGGGCCCGGCTGGGCTGGGCTGACTGGCTGGCTGGCTGATTGGGATGGGTGGACCGGTGGTGAGATGGGGGTGAGATGGGGGTGGAGAGGTTTTTTTGTGGGTAGGGGGTTGTCGGGGGCGCGTGGGGGTGGGTGGGGGGGGGCTACGTGCAGACTGGCAGCATCTCTGCTCAGCTTCTTTTTTCTAAATCGCTCCTTCTCTCTGCCTTTCTCTTTCTCTCTCCCCATCCCTCCTCCCTCCCTCCCTCCCTCCCTCCTCCCTCCCTCCCTCCTCCCTCCCCTCCTCCCCTCCCTCCCTCCCTCCCCTCCCTCCCTCCTTCTCTCTCCCCCCTCTCTCTCTCTCCCTCTATCTCTACCTTTCTCTCTCTTCTCCCCTCTCCCCCTCTCACTCTCGCTCTATATCTTTGTCTCTATCTCACTTTCTCTCTTCCCCCTCTTTACCTCTTTCTCCTTCTCTCTCGCTCTGTCTCCCTCTCCCCTCCTGTTTCTCACTGCCCCTCCCCTTTTCACTGTGTGAGTTAACATCACCCCACATCGCCCATTTCACGCTGTTGTCCTCCGAGTCACAGTGTTTAATGTGTACACAAGCACGATTGTGTTGGCAAAGTGCGTATACACACTCACGGGAGAACCTACGCCAGTGCGTATGCTAGCGCATGTGCACACACAGAAACAAGCACTTCCCAGCACACAGACACACAGACTCAGACACACACGCACGCACACACACACACACACACACACACACACACACACACACACACACACACACACACACACACACACACACACACACACACACACACACACACACACACACACACACACACACACACACACACACACACATTGCATTGTGGGAGAGCTGAAGACGCATTAATGGTAATTGTATGCAGGCGTCACAGGCAGCATAATAGTCTCCAGGCTTTTTTTGCGAGTTCCCATTGAAATGAGTTTGGAGCCGACAGACCCAATCTGGGCTCTCTGTGGAGTTTGATCCATACCCATTTATTTATTTATTTATTATTTTCACCTGTATCTCCTGATTACCATCGGCAGATAAACATATTCACTGTGTTTTACTTAACCACCATAATTTGGTTTGACAATGTCATTTTACCATACTAATCGTAACATAAGTACTGTACTATACTCAAATTACAATTATGAAGCGAGACGAAAGATATTTTTTGGGCCAATGGGTATGTATCTGTAAATATAGAGCAAAATGTAGCTAAATGTTTGGAAAGAAGAGATAAACCATTGCCAAATAAATAAAGCTAATTTAATGACAGTCATAGATACTAGGCCATAGACTATAAACACCTATTCATCTGAGCTTTGCAATCTCTGTGTAAAATCTGTTCTACACAGGAACGGCCCTTAAATTGGGTCTCTGTTATTATAGAGTGTAGATATATAGATGTCCAGACACTTCCCGGTCAGATAAAGGCAGAGCGTTTACTCTTTGAATGCTTTCTGTTTAAGTTGAGCTGTGGTGAACCAGATCCCAGATCCCCCCCCCCCCACCCCCCGCCTACTTCCAGACCTGAAGGCCTACAGCTGGGACCCGTAAGGGGAAAGGGAGAGAGAGAGAGAGAGAGAGAGATAGATAGAGGGAGATGGAGGGTGAGTTGAAAGGATGTAAGCTGTTTCTGGAGCATCCCGCTCAGGTTTATATCAGCAGTCCAAGTGTGTGTGTGGGGGGGTTATCGGCCTGCGTGACAGGTTTATCACGCACGCGTAGACGTAGCAGACCACTTGTTTGGGTATATTCGATATGTTTTGACAGTGCTCGACGTGGATTGCGGTTGTAACAATCTGAGATTTATTGCAAAGTCCCTCTCAGCCTCTTCCTGGGATGGTCTGTGCGTCCCACCAGCATGGCATGCCTCACGTAGAAACAGATATGTAACTCTGTTTACGCAGACTGAAGCACCATGAGTGATGGGAACTGACATTTGGATGCAGTGGAGCTTCTCACTGTCTGGGCCAGATGTGATGGGAGAAGGGTTAAGGGGGGGGGGGGGGAGATGTCTGTAGATCACATGCATTCAGAAATGCAATCACCTGGTACATCAAAGAGACGTCCAGCAGAATTGCATTATTTTCTCTTTTACCTCTATGCTGCTCTACTTAAACCGTATCATCACATGATAGTAGTTTGAGGTACATCCTTAATCATTTGATTGACTTTAAATTTATGTCAGTTTTATATTATCTAATTGGGCTATCTGAGAATTATTCATCACAGGAAAAAGGGAACGGGCGAGGCATTAATGCAATTCCTTCTTCTATAATAGGCCTATAATGTGTAATAATTCAGAACGTATGCATTTTTGGAGATTTTTTCTTGAAACCCCGAGAATACAATACATGTTTGAGAGTAAGCTCTGGTAAGCAGAGAGTCATTAGCGTTACATGGCCATATTTAGTGGCGGCGATGTGGACCTCCTTCCTGTTGTCTCAGTGCTGTGTACCTCTGGCACAGCTTTTACTGATGAATGGGTATCATGTCACTCCTACGTGTGGTCAGCCCAATATATTTGTAAGGGTAGAGTCGGGAGGAGATGGATATGTTCCGGTTCCACTAACCTTGGGGAAGGATATTGGTCCAGTGAACAAGATCTGCCCCAGAATCATCCCCAGATGTGGCATCTTTTTTCAATTTGTTTGCATGCAACGTCCGCCCCCCCCCCCCCCACCCCTCCCCATAACCACCAACACCCACCTCACCCAGGCTCCCCCCTCTCTCTCTCTCTCTCTCTCTCTCTCTCTCTCTCTCTCTCTCTCTCTCTCTCTCTCTCTCTCTCTCTCTCTCTCTCTCTCTCTTCTCTCTCTCTCCTCTCTCTCTCTCTCTCTCTCTCTCTCTCTCTCTCTCTCTCTCTCTCTCTCACACACACACACACACACACACACACACACACACACACACACACACCACACACACACACACACACACACACACACACACACACACACACACACACACACACACACACACACACACACACACACACACACACACACACACACACACACTAAAACAAACACACAAACAGACTATTTCACTTGTTCTCACAGAAACATCCATGCCGGGATATTTATGGGTTCAGAAACCAAAGAGTGGAACTAGGTGAATTTTTGTTTGAAGTTTCACCGCGGCTTTTATTTATTCAGTCTATAAATGAGGTGGACTGGAAACGCCTGTTTCAATGGGAGTTTAATGTCTTCCTCCCGTCTCCTACTCTGTGAAAGAATGGACAGTAACTTCTTTTGGCAAGGGGATTTTTTATGTATCTCTCAATTCCTCCTTATTGTTCTCTATCATCGTGTGCTCTTGCCACATGTTTGAAGTCAAATGCAAAAATAAAAAAAAGAAAGAATCGAAGGGAAAATAATCTGGCAACTCTGCCGTGGGATTTCTCCTTCACACAATCTCATATTGTAGTGTTCTACTGCCCTACTTTTAACTTGTGATCTGACTGACTTTGTGTGACCTTGTGTGATGGGTTCTCAGCTGTAGGCCCTGGACACGGCCCTATGTGCTCCTATGAGGGAGCAGGGGTTTGTGATTACCTGAGGAGCAACAATTAGGCGGGTGGGGGCACCGGCCCTCCACAATGGACCTGACCACATGGCCCGTAGGTTAAGGGTCAGGGTTCAGACTGTCAGTGGGGGTCAAGGCCCACGAAAGACAAAAGTCTATATGGCAATGCAACGCTGCCCGCTGCCTGATCAGCAGAACTACGTGAACGATTATGTCAGCACCTACCAAATGAAACATTTATTTTTATTTCAAGATGAACCAATTTGATTTGTTGAGATTGCAAGGGATTATGTGCCTTTCACCAATAAGGCAGGGATACAAGGACATGGCGATGCTAGGGAACTCAATCCAGGCGTCCATGCGTCCATTTCAAGTATGTTTTAAAGCGTCTGGCTCAATCTCAAAACTGTGTCGACTGTGCGATGCAAGTCAGTTGCCAGTTATCCAGTCACCTAGCAGCGCAGCAACAACTGCTGGGTGTCGGAAAACATGTCACCAACTCATCCAATTTTTCCCGGGAACATCGCCATCGACACAAAATTCACTATATTCATAATACTGCAGATGGGAGGGCTTTCATCAGTGGGACAGCCTCAATTCCTATTGCGCTTGTGCTGTGTGTGTCATCTTTAAGATTATTTATTTAAGTATTTAAGGACTTTACTGGTAGTCGAAGGGTGGGCATCATCCTGGAAGCTGCATGACATCATCTTGTTAGACCGCACTTGCTTCAGGGCTGGCACTGGGACAACACTGAGTGCAACCCACTGGCCCAAAGTAACGCAGAGTAGACCACAGGGACTCTGGAGTGTGGGTGTGTGGGTGCGCCTACCCTGCCCTCCAGAACGCACACACTTTGTTTGCGTTGGGTTGATACTATGGGTTTGATACTATGGGTTGACAGTACTTGGCATATTGAGTTGAGCATCAGAAGACTACATTTGTACCCTTTGAGAGGAGGGCCGTATTTGTTTGTTGCTGTGTTTGTTTCAATAAAGATAAAAAGATACCTGCCTAGAAAGCACATGCATACAGACAGTTAACACATAATCATTGAGTTTGTGCCAGCAAAGGAACACAGTCGTTAAAATTTCCGTTCACTGTCTTCACTTTGTTTTCATGTCTGGTTCTCCTTAAGCAATGTCACATAAAAGCTTGCTGGATGAAGATGAAAGCGTCCTTCAGAAGCATCCAGTCTTGGGTTGACCTCCACAGCCACAAAGGGGGCGATCTCCAAACAATAACAGTGACCATTATGAATGAGTGATATAGGTCACTACCTTACTGGAAATTAGAAAACATCCTCTGTCCGCTGGCTCTCTGTGGAATACTTCAGCCGGTTCAAATGCACATAAACCAAAGGGGTAAAGTGGGCATTGGAGTGAAGGTCAGTGGGAGGCTTGTGGGAAGATTAGCGTTGGGCCTTGGGTGGAGGAGTCGGACACTGGCACCGACTGGGCTCTTCTTCCCTGGACATGAACAAGCTGCCAGTGAACTTGTGTTCAAGACAAGTTCCTTTTTAAACTCAACACATTGCACGTTTTTTGATTAGAGCGAATAACTGCATTTGACAGTACTGCATTTGCACATCTTTCACACCATTCATGCTCTGGATCGGTGTATAATTTTTTATGATACAGATTTCTTTGTTCCGTTATTGCAAAATTTGGCCTGGGCTCCATCCCTTTCCCTAGCCGCCCATTTAAGGAGCCCGCGGTTGGCCCGTAACTTCACTTGATTTAGTTTGCAGTCAATTAGCGAGGGGATGCCATTTTACATAGACTTCCTGCCTACAAAACTCAATTCAGCCCCAACCTTGAGGGTAAACATGGGTCAAGACTGATGTGGCGATTGGTAAAGTATTCTCCTCCCCACAGCTGGGTCGAACCACAATGGGTTGTGGAGGTGTCTGTGTGTCTGCGGGGCCGTACCGTTTTTACTACGCACATGTGCACGTGCGTGGACACATATGCGCACGTGCGTGAATACATTGGTGCACGTGGGTGTATACGTGCTCATGTGTGTGAGTAAGTACATACATGCGCGTAGGGCATAGACACGCATGCATAGACACAAACATGCATGGATAAATAGATCAATGCACTCACCAGCGCCAGACCCACATGGAGATACACACGCACACACACACACACACACACACACACACACACACACACACACACACACACACACACACACACACACACACACACACACACACACACACACACACACACACACACACACACACACACACACACACACACACACACACACACACACACACACACACACACACACACACACACACACACACACACACACACACACACACACACACACACACACACACACACACACAGGACCCATCCATGGCATACATCAAGCCTTAGCCAGAAAATTGTTCTTTATGCAGTCTAAGTGCACGTCACAGACGGCCACCCAGACACGCTCCAAAGGTCACCTCGACACAGACCTGTCGCCATGACATTAACTGTTACATTACCAGGGCTCTGATGGAGGGGGAGGAGGAGGAAGAGGAGGAGGAGGAGGAGTGGAGGAATGGAGCATGCTTTGGAGTAGGAGGGCAGAGGAGGAGGAGGAGGAGGAGGAGGAGGAGGAGGAGGAGGAGGAGGAGTGCTTTGATTAATGTGGGCATGCTTTGGTGTTTATGGCAGAGCCTCAGTTGCGTTTTAAATCACAAGTTGCAGTCGTAAGCCAGTGGGCCAGCCAGACGGCCCGCACATGGCCAGCGCTCGTCTCTAAGGCTCCCAGAGAACTACCCCGGGAGAATGAGACGGAATCACCCGATCTCTGTAACAGAAGAGCTGCCGAGCACACCTTGTTCAAATGAGCTCAGCAAAATAAAATATTTTTTTTAGAACACAACAACTCAGACCCTGTTAAATAACGGACATTGGTTGTGTAAGGACTTGCTTCCATACTAACTAGACGCCTTTTACCTGTCTGCTCGGCTCCTTAAGGAAGTCAGTAAAATTCCACTCAACACGCTAATCAGACGTTGCGTGAGTTTAGTGTGAAACCCAACCTTTTACATGGGGATCTGATTCCACACCCACTCAGTCGTCTGCACAGCCAAACGATTGCTCAGGGAGCCTGAGAGAGTCCACAGGATCTGACAGTAAATCTGTATGTCCCCACTCCTGCGACCCCTGCCCTGTGTGTGTGTGTGTGTGTGTGTG
This sequence comes from Melanogrammus aeglefinus, assembly GCA_900291075.1. Taxonomy (NCBI): domain Eukaryota; kingdom Metazoa; phylum Chordata; class Actinopteri; order Gadiformes; family Gadidae; genus Melanogrammus; species Melanogrammus aeglefinus. The sequence goes on along the minus strand of OLKM01000978.1, from coordinate 64,720 downwards.
TGTGTGTGTGTGTGTGTGTGTGTGTGTGTGTGTGTGTGTGTGTGTGTGTGTGTGTGTGTGTGTGTGTGTGTGTGTGTGTGTGTGTGTGTGTGTGTGTGTGTGTGTGTGTGGTGTGTGTGTGTGTGTGTGTGTGTGTGTGTGTGTGTGTGTGTGTGTGTGTGTGTGTGTGTTGTGTGTGTGTGTGTGTGTTTAGGTGTGTGCGTGTGTGTGTAGGCGTGTGTGTGTATGTGTGTGTACACGTGTGTGTTGAACTTGAGTGAGTGTTTGCGAGTGTTCAAGCATGTCTCTTCAAAGTGACTTAGACCCCACTTATAATGGTACCTGGGGATCTCTAAAGGCTGCCGCTGTAGAAAATAAGGTTATTCCCTTCTCTCCGTCTCTCTCCTGGCCCTCCTATTCACACAACGACAACAGGGCTGTTGTGTGACAGGGGATTGTGGGAAAGGGAATGCAAAATGCTCTGGTGCTGGGGTTCAGGATCAAAACTTTATAGGTTTAAAGTTTCAGGGAATAGAATACAATGGAAGTGTAGGAGAGTCTAGTGGCTAGGGCGCTGAATCCCGTAGGTTGGAAACCGCAATGTCCGCAGTCCTGACATTGGCCTTCCTGAGCCAGACGCCTAATCTCTATCTGTCAAACGATGTCAGTTGCTTTTGGTCAATGTTCAATGTTCTGGTCAACAGAATAGACCGCATCTCAGGTCACCCAGGAGAACATGAATGGGAAAATGAGCGAGGAGGGAACGGGATGTCTGAAAAAGGGAGTGAACATAAAAAAAAAAAAACTGAGGGAAAGTGGGCCTCCAGCTCCAGAAAGATCACGTGAGGCCGCTCTCAACACCTCTCTGTGGCTCTGCCATGTGACTCTGGCATGTGTGCTGCGCTGCCGGCCTCCGCACGGCCATACAAAGACACATCAAAGGCCCAGTGAGTACACACACGCACACACACACACACACACACACACACACACACACACACACACACACACACACACACACACACACACACACACACACACACACACACACACACACACACACACACACACACACACACACACACACACACACAGACACACACACACACACACACACTCGGCGTGCCAGGCCCAGTGGTGAGATCTGGCCCGCCCCCCCCCCTCTGTGTCAACCGGCCCCCCCAAACAGGGCAGCAGCCAGGATGACCTCGACCACCACCAGCACCAGCTCCACTACCACTACCGTCACCAACACCGTCACCTTTACCACCACCACCGCCAAGACCAACTCTAACATCACCCCCCACAACCCCGACCAAAACCACCCCCTCGACAATCTCCAATAATCCCACAATGCAATGCGTTGGACGTTTCAAGTTCAGGTATCCCCTGCGTACTTGTTCCTATCAACTCCAGTCATCGTGTTCCTCGCTGGTCCAGTCATCATGGCTTCTGACATGAGCGTTACCGGTGATTTCACTCTGGATACGAGCCACTAACCCAGACCTCAGATCCACCCGACCCCAGTGTTCACCTCCAAAACCCCCAGACTCTTCCACTGCAGCCCCTTGAAGCCTTGATCCAACCGGCTGCATCTGGATCTCATCATCCGTCAGGCGAAGGGGAGGGGCACAGCGGGAAATGTACTCGAAAAAAAATAAACAAGCCGAGAGATCTTTTTTCATCTCTCCAGAAGGGAGCATCCCATGGCTGTTAAAGAGAGAAATGACAACTGGAACAGCTTTGGAGAAAACAGTTGGGCATGGGGACCATGCAAAGCTCTCCCAGCCTGAAGGAGGACCCCTGAATTGGGCTAAGGGCTGGAGGAGGAGGTGCGATAGTCACCATGCGTGTACAGCAGTCGCTGTAACCTTGTTCTCTTCTCACTGTCAATTTCAGCTGAAACTCTGTTAAATATTTGGTCCGGAATATCTGTACGACGGACTGTAAAGGCACTTATCAAAACCACACATATGAAACTTAGTGAATACAATAACAAAATAATGTCCTGCAGAAGATTATTGAATAATACCTTTATTTTCCAGAACTCAACTCAAGCAATATTTATCCAGACAAATTTGCCAGACAAAAAAGTAGACTCTGGTGGTCAGCTTCTGTTGGCACTGTGGTCTACCAAAGGCCTTAACATTATTTATTCAACTCGACAAATATAAAAGGAAAGAAACTGTAAACAAATTAGGACACAACACATGGTACCGACTGCTTTACCGGCACAATGCACAGCGCGCCCGTGATAAGAGGCAGAGCTGCAGACGGTGACTCACCCTACGCTCGTAAGAGGGGAAAGTGTGTAGAGTCATGGTCACAATCAGGGATAGACAGGAAGTTGTACGTCTGGTGATGCAACTCTCACGTGCCAGCCTGCATGTAGTGTGTGTGCTTGTGTTTGTCTGTGTGTGTGTGTGTGTGTGTGTGTGTGTGTGTGTGTGTGTTGTGTGTGTGTGTGTGTGTGTGTGTGTGTGTGTGTGTGTGTGTGTGTGTGTGTGTGTGTGTGTGTGTGTGTGTTTGAGAATGTGAGTGTGTGTATGTGTTCCTTTGTGGTTAAATTGTGCATTTTCACACATGTGCCAAAATGAGAAGAGAAAGAGAGAGTGTTACAGAGATTGAGAGTGTGAGAGACGAAGAACCAAGCCAGCACGCACGTACATCTGTGTTTGTGTGCGTGCGTGTGCATGTGTGCTTGTGTGTGTGTGTTTGTGTGTGTGTTTGTGTGTGTGTCTGTTAATGTTAGTATAAGTATGCAAACTCTGTATCTTGGCCAGATGCAGCTGGCGATGAGCCCACACAGCTGAGCTCTATTCACATTCTCTACCTAAAAAGCCCAAACCTCTGGTGCACTTTCCTTTGTGGTCAATTATATAACATTATATGGTAACATGAAGAGTTCTGTGTATCTTAGAGCAATGACGTCTGGGGAATAATTGTGTGCATTCCCTTTCATGTATTCATCCACAACCAAAAAGCTAACGACACAGAGAAAGAGCATGTGATTATAATTTGGGTGTAAAAGTATCAAGAAAGTAAGAACCGCAATGACGTAGATGAATACATTAGTACACACAGACACTTGTTGACGATTCCACCGGTGGTTAACTGAGCCAATGAGACACTATGAGTGTCACTATGACACTATGAGTCCACACGTGTCCACGGCCGTGTTAACAAAACCCAGAACCATAGAGGAACCCCCTAATTTCCGTACAGCAAGGTGAGCCTGGCTGGGTTGATCTAGTAGGGATAATGTATGGCAGAGCGTGACCTGGCTGTGGCTTATGTGTACGTCGACGGGACCCCCGAGCGTTTCCCAGCGGACCACCTCACCTCATCATTCCCCTCCTGTTTTTCTCTGTCCGTGTAGTGTCAAAGACCCCACTTGGTCATGGGGTCTTTGACACTTCCTGTGACCATCTGCTGTGGTCAACACTCACGTTCATTCTGTTGCTCATCAAACTCATTAACCTTTCCTTCTCTTTCCTTCTCTCAAACGCCTTCACTCCTTCTTTCTACCCTCCTTCTCTCCTCATTCACTCTCACGCTTACATTTACCTCCCTGTTTCCTCATAAGGAGAAACAGACCTTGTAATCCTTGATAAACGAATAGCGTCCGCAGAATGTTTCCTGTCGTGCGACAAAGCTTTGTGATTTCAATCACCATATCCCCTCTGAGATGGTTTTAATGATAGCGAACGCTAAACTGTGGTAGTCATAGGGCATGGGGCATCGTCTGTGGAGGAGAGGTCTCCGATACCCAAAGAGAAGGCCGGGACGAGAAGAGCTCCTCAAAGACATGAGCGGCTCCCAGGTGTTCTTCAGGAAAGAAATGATTAGGATTGTTAATTAAATGCAGACAGGGACAGGGAACGCTGAAGTTCCTGATCTGTGCTTACCTATCTTACCTTTCCCTCTATTGATTAAGGTTTGATCAGAAAATAAGCATTATGGCTAAGAAATTAAAGTTTGCCCACGGTATGCAATTTATGACCAGCACAGGTAAGTAAATTATTATTAAGGTAAGGATCCCATAAACTTGCATATGTTACAAACCAAATCTCTCCTTTTCTCTCTCTCTCTCTCTCTCTCTCTCTCTCTCTCTCTCTCTCTCTCTCTCTCTCTCTCTCTCTCTCTCTCTCTCTCTCTCTCTCCCCCTCTCTCTCTCTCTCTCTCTCTCTCCCCCCCCTCTCTCTCCCTCTCCTCTCTCTCTCTCTCTTCTCTCTCTCTCTCTCCTCTCTCTCTCTCTCTCTCCTCTCTCTCTCTCTCTCTTCTCTCTCGTCTCTCTCTCTCTCTCTCTCTCTCTCTCTCTCTCTCTCTCTCTCTCTCTCCAGTCATCATGTTCATAGCTGTTGCAGTCATCATGGCCTCTGACATGAGCGTTACCGGTGATTTCACTCTGGATTCGAGCCACTAACCCAGACCTCAGATCCACCCGACCCAAGCATTCAAACAAATGTACCGTCCCCACCCTTCCATGTCTGTTTTTCTTCATACCCTCCTCCTCTACCTTTACGTTTGTACATACAGACATCTGGCAGAGGGCAGTGTGTGTGTGTGTGCATGTGTGTGTATTTTGTGTGTGTGTGTGTGTGTGTGTGTGTGTGTGTGTGTGTGTGTGTGTGTGTGTGTGTGTGTGTGTGTGTGTGTGTGTGTGTGTCTGTGTGTGTGTGTGTGTATTTCATGTGTAAATGTGTGACTGAGTGTTCAGTGTGCACTTTGTTTGTGCATCAGACATTTGGCAGGCTCTTAGAATATACATTTGCCGCGTTGTCTCTTCACATCTCCTTCCTCCTCCTTCTCCTCCTCCTGCTCTTCGCTGTGTGAAACCAGATCTGTGTAAAGGTTCCACCTTGCCAGTGTCGGGGTGCTGCTACATCGGTAGGCTCCCAAGCTCATAGATTTTTAACGAGGGACACGTATGGGCGCTGTCTGAGCTCCATAAGAGGAGCATAATGCACTGCGATCAGACGGAACCCTTCACCATCCCCAAAACTATTTCCGACTATACTACAACATCTGTGGCCTTTTTCTGTCGCATTTGGAAATTGTTTTGAATGTACCTTTGGAAGTTGTGTTATTTTTTGGATGTTTCTATTGTGCGTCAAGCATGTAAAACTAAAATATCATATCATATCGTGTCATTGCGATCTTTGCACTTGAAAGCAGTTTTTTGTTGTATAACACATATTTAGTTTGGTTCCAAGTAAAGATGTCCTTCCCACCGGCATGCCATGTCTCAAACTGAGTTATGTTTCGCAGTTGTCAGATGGATTACAGTTTTAGTGCTCTTGGATTTGTATAAACACAAACTCTTCCTGGACTAAGCATCTGAAACCTAATTCTCTATTATTTTTTCTCAAAACAAACAAAGCAATGTATACACAGTTGTGGGTTAATGGCAAGACTTTCAAACAATTAACTTTATTGCTATGAAATATAAGAAATCAATGGTACAGTACAGTTATCCCACTCCAAAAAATACGACCCTGCTGAAAATCTGCATGTGCATTGGTTGGTTTAAAGCAAAGCCATTTCTTTGGGGTAAATCCTTTGTCCGTCATGCCTTTGGTTGGACAGGGTTGGTAGGTTTTGGGTTGATAATGTGCACCTCACCATGAATGGAGGGGTTCTGCTTCGTGTCTGGAGTAAAAAAAAAAAAGGAAAAAAAGGAAAAAAAGGAGACGAAACAATGAGGCATCGAACTCACGGGCCTCATAGGTCATTATGAAAGGACGGCTCGGATGAAGACATTTGCACGGCTGCACTTTTTTTTTAAAAAAGAGAGTAAAGAAAGAAATCAAAGGGAGAGGAAGGAGTCAGACGGATGCTAGCCTCCACCCTTTCCTCATTCAGCCTCCACCCTCCCCTCATTCAGTCTCTCACATTCATTCAGTCTCCTCTCTCATCCCTTCATTTTTCCTCCTTTCTGCCCTCCCCACTCCTCTCGCTCTCTCTCTCCCGCTCTCTTTCGTCCTAGGGCTTTGTCAAGAGGATGGAAAAGTACTGGAGAGTCTTGCCAAGAGACCGAGTGAGAAAGTGAAAGGGAGAGAGAGAGAGGGGCCAACCGGGGAGAGAGAGAGAGAGAGAGAGAGAGAGAGAGAGAGAGAGAGAGAGAGAGAGAGAGAGAGGAGAGAGAGAGAGAGAGAGAGAGAGAGAGAGAGAGAGGAGAGAGAGAGAGAGAGAGAGAGAGAGAGGGAGAGAGAGAGAGAGAGAGAGAGAGGGAGGGAGAGAAAGAGAAACAGGGGAAAGGAAGTGAACGGAGATAGAAAAATGTGATAACATGGACAGACGGGGAGAGCGTTAAGTCTGGCCTGATGCAGCGTTGTAGGGTGGTACTGATGGGAAATTCCAGTTAAACCAGACACGTAGAGGAAGCAGGAAGTGGAAGAAGAGCAAACTCATCTTATCTTGATGCACGTTAGGTAGGTGCCCGTGACAGAGCAGCATTTGACCCTGTGGCCAAGGAGGGAATCAAACCCATGAAGCAATGAGAGAATTAATAAATAAAAAAGGTTTAAAAGATAATGGAACAAAATAAATAAAGATAATATAATTCGAAAATAAATCAATAGGAATACTAGCGTCCTTGTTGGGTCAGTATATCAAACCAGGGAGTGAAGCCTCGGTGGACGTCCGTGGCCAAAGATAACTCAGCCATGGGAGAGGTGAGTCCATGTTAAATATACACCACAACGGAGACTTCCAGGCTGGGAAGGCTCTCCTACCCTAGAAAACCCTCTTGCAGCCACACACGCACACACACACACACACACACACACACACACACACACACACACACACACACACACACACACACACACACACACACACACACACACACACACACACACACACACACACACACACACACACACACACACACACACACACACACACACGCATTGCACATATACATATATCAACCCAAGACACAATAATACACAAAAACCCATGCAGACACATATGCACAGCACACCCACACACACTGAATGCACTGAACAAACTAGATGGACATTTACGACTGAGGTGGGCTGTAAACATCAGACATGAGGCCGTGTGAAGACGCGCTGCAGTGTGAGGGGAACCTGCAGTTGCTTGGCCCTGGAGAAGGAGGGCAGTGTTGCACTCTTTGATGATGGGACAAGTCTGGGTATAGAAGTGGACAGACTGGGGAGACAGGGAGAGAGACAGGGAGAAAGAGCATCTCTGTCTGACGGGAACATTAGCTTTAATATCAGAAGGCGCTGTGAGCAGGAGGAATGCAATGAAACTGAAGAAAACAAATTACCTGCAGTCTCATTGAAACAGGAGCCTCTCATTCCTGGCTAGGGCACCGGTTCTCTGGGTACTTGTCTGTGTGTGTACCTCTGACTGTGCGTGTGTGTGTGTGTGTGTGTGTGTGTGTGTGTGTGTGTGTGTGTGTGTGTCTGTGTGGTGTTTCATGTGTGTGTGTGTGTGTGTGTGTGTGTGTCTGTGTGTGTGTTTCAAACAGGTATTCGTTGCTGGGAACAGCCTCAGCTGTGGGGTTCAGGTAGGGACCCTGAAACCCTTACCGTTCACTCTGGTGGGAAGCCGACCCTTAATGCCGGCCAGACGGAGGCTGATACATCTTGAACTCCCTTCCCTCCCCTTTTGTGGCAGCGTTTGACAATTAGCGCGGCGAGTAGGGTTTCCCTGACTCAGCACATCACTTCTTCTTGTTTGACGGCTCTGATAAGCCGCTTAGGAGGTTTGGAACCTCTGGAGCCAGCTTTCCTTACCGATCTACCGCTCTGGTTCTTCCATGAGGTGCGCGGCATGTCGGAGTCCAAGTAGGGGTAAGAAGGAGAGGGGAGCGGCATGTCGGAGTCCAAGTAGGGGTAAGAAGGAGAGGGGAGGGGGATGGGGGGGGGGGGTTGGGGGGTAGAATGAGGTCGGATGGGTAGGATGGTGGCAGGCGGCTTTCCATGACCACTCAAGATCATAAGTGATTATTTTCAAGACTTCTGTCCATTCATTCTCCTGTCCAACCTCACCCTATCACAAGGCGGCTCAGGCCCTGGTGAAGGTCACGACCGCCACGTGCCCGACACCGCCGGAATCCCTCCAGGGTTGCGCGTCTGACAGCAGTACATCCATCATATCTTAACACATTCAGAGAAGGTGAGTCTTCTCTGAATGACTTGCTGATTGCACACCGGGCCACGCGTCACGCAGTGATAGGGATCAGGTGCCGGATTCCGGTTGGCCGTAGAATACGACACTACCCGAAAAGACCAATGATGTCGCCGGGGGGGAGGGGGTTCACCACGGTGACCTTTACGTTCCACACATCCCCCAGGACGGCACGAGACCTACATTGACTCGGCCACTTGTCACAAAATCTATTTTGAGTGATCATGCTGGGGAAAGTTAACGATGGGTGTTTGTGATTACGTGCGGGGGAGAAAGCCAAGCGTCATGTGTTTTTTTGTCAGAACGAAAAATAAGATAATAAATAGTGGGAAAAGGGTGGACCAAGAAAGAAAGTGGAATGGAAGCAAAACCCCCCTCTTTCTCTCGATAGCACCTAAGGAGCTTAAGCAGCTTTAATCTTTTACCCCCAGTTCCCTCCAGCAGATCAAAGACGGCCCTTCACTTCAGACATGGCTCCTCAATTAGATGGATTAGTATCAAATTGAGTTTTGATTTGAACCCCCGTTGTGACACTCTCAGCAGGGTGCCATAGCGGGGAGGCCGAGCGCGTGAGGGGCCCGAATACACACACAATCCTCCCAGGGGTGGGGCCGTTTTGGGGGGCGGGGAGTAATGGTGGGGGAGGGGGGGGGGGGTGGAGGAGGGGAGGTTTAAGGGAGAAAGGAGGCCCCTCCACTTGGGGAGGCCCCCGGAAACAGGCCTTAATGGGTTCCTCGGGAGCATTCTTTTGAACAATCGCTAGTAGCTCTTTTTTTTCTTCCTTCTCTCCCCTTTCCCTTTCCCCGGCATATTGAACTGCTAGAGGTGGGTCAAGGATAGTTGCGTAGTGCCAAAAAAAATGAAGCGAGTCCATTTTTTTGTACACACTCTTGCACAATGGCATTATTCCGTGGTAACATCCTGTGCGGAAGAGTGGGTTGTGTTATGGGTAAGGTTTGGCCACTTCATAGTAACCACTACCAAGCCTCCTTGGAGACACTTTGGATTTGACTCTCCATTTGAATATAGGGTGGAACAAATGTGTGGAACCACATTGACAGCCTGAGTGTTTCAGTCTAATTCTTCCTTAATCCTCGCTGGAATTAGAGACAGAAGGGGATGGGATGACACGGGACATGTCTCCTCTCTGGCTATGTCTCTCTCTCTCTCTCTCTCTCTCTCTCTCTCTCTCTCTCTCTCTCTCTCTCTCTCTCTCTCTCTCTCTCTCTCTCTCTCTCTCTCTCTCTCTCTCTCTCTCCATCCTCATGACTACCCTTACGTTCACCACGGACGTGTAAACGCGTGCAAACACACACATACACACACGTGCAAACACACACATACACACACGTGCGATTGTGTGTGTGTTCTAACAAATACAAACGCACACTAACACACACCAGTGTGCGCCTGCACAGACACACACAAACACACACTCATACACACACACCTACACACACACACACACACACACACACACACACACACACACACACACACACACACACACACACACACACACACACACACACACACACACACACACACACACACACATACACTACCACAGAAATCACTGTTCCTCCTTCTCCATTTGCACTAAAAGGAGCTTAGAGGACAAAAGCGCAGATGAAAGTGGATGTGGAGGAGGAAGAGGAGGATTAACTGCTGACACAGGCCTGTGGAAGAGGAAAGGAAACCAAAGAATGAAGAATGAAGAATGATGAAGATGAACAGATAAGGACTCTTGAGAAATTCGGCTAAAGAGCTGACAAGACTTGGTCTTTAGCCAAGCTAATATTGGAAGCAGATCTGGGGTACAAACAGGGAAAATTAGGAGATACTCAATGAAATGCAGCTATCTGAGCCAAAAGGCCTTCCTTATCTCAATTGATGCTCTGTTTGGGTTGTGCCCACCATGCAAACTCAGATACATACACACACACACACACACACACACACACACACACACACACACACACACACACACACACACACACACACACACACACACACACACACACACACACACACACACACACACACACACACACACACACACAGGACACACACACACAAACACTCAATCACAGATCAAGCACACACCCACACACGCACACAGACACAAACAACTGAAAAAGGATGAGATTACAGTGACAAAACCAGTCATCGGACACATAAATAAGTACATCTCCAACGGTAAATACAACAGAAAATAATTCATTTATTTCCTTCTTCCGGCCCACAATGAGGAGCCCTGCAGATAACTTCCTGCTCAGTGCATGAGTCAGTCATCCAGGATATGCCGTAGAGCAGATATGCCTGGTGTATATGACATTTCAAGGAGTGTGTGTGTGGGTGTGCATGACAAGGCCTTAGTTCAAACCTTTAACCGTAACCCTGACTTACTGTAACCCTCCATCCAACGTTGTCATTCCCTTAGCTGAATGAATCTAACAAATCACATCCACTTGAAGCATAGCATGCTGGTTAACCGACAACAACTGACAACCGCCTTTAAATAAGTTGAAAATTAAGATAAATATAGGTATTTTATATATGCTATTTACGTTTTTTTTGCTGTGATCTAATCCGTGGACTATTTTTACTGCTTGCTTGTTATGTCATCTTAATCTCTAGTCCATCGAGACACAAAATACATATCTAAGTTTAAAGACCGTTCCCTTGCCGCCGGTGACAACTAACATCCTATCACATTCTCAAAGGCCGCGTTCAGACTGCCAGCCGAAATCCGATTTTTAGCCCATCCAGATTGGAACCGGACGATTCTTTTGTAGTCTGAACAGTCCCAAGTCAAATGAAATCCGATTTTTGCGAAACGGATCGGAACCACCTCCGAGAGGTGGTTTCAGATCGCATTTGGACAGATGCGTCTCAGTCTGAACAGCTCCAAACACTCAGATCGGATTTGACTGTCCGTGACGTCACTCTACGCGACGCCAGCCTGACCCATGCGCCAAACCAACCCGCCTCAGTCCTTGGACGAGAAAAAATGAAATGCCTCATTTATCTGTGGGGAGATGGTCCGTTCAAGCGAAGCTCGAGGCAATGTTATAGTATGGAATAAGTCGATTTATGAAAGTCTTTTGCGTTCTTTTGATCCATCTTGTTTGTTATTGTTTTTTTCGTCGCTATTACATGACGTCACGCAATACACGCGCTGGATGGCGCCTTCGCTCCGACGTCCTTGCTACAGCAACCTGTCAGATGGGTCAATAATGTGGCCCAGTCTGAACAGAGCCAAATGCGATTTGGACACTTGCTAAAACAGTGTGGACAGTCAGCCCTAAAAATCGGATATGAGAAGGAATCCGATTTGAATCAGATTTGCCTGCAGTCTGAACGCGGCCATAAACTGCTCCCACAAATCATAGCTACTTGCAACACCTGCATCCCATGTGCGTGTTTTGACGCTAGCTCAGGCCCCGTCCACACGAACCCGGGTATTTTTGAAACCGTGTGTTTCTCTACACGGTTTCACTGTTCGTCCACACGTCACACTAACCGCAGTTGTCGCTCTGAAACCAGAGTTTTTTGTAACCGGAGTCCAGGGTGAACTTTTCGAAAACTCTGGTTTCAGCAGTCACGTGTGGACAGGAACCGCAGTTTTTTGGTTCTTGTCGACATTGTTTGACGTCACACTGTGCGATGGTAAACAGTATAAGTAGTATCCATGGAGACCAATGTATCACTTTGACTATCATCAGATCATCAGATTATCATCTTGGACTGACACGACTCCAATCCCATTTTCTTGATATTCTTTTATTTAAATTCATGAGTAAACAGTGAGAAGTAATTCAAACTTCCGCTGTCCGTCCCACGAAGGATCTGCCCGGCCTCGGTTCGCCATGTTGTTGTTTTTCGGTATGAATTTTTTCAGCCTTGTGATTGGCTAATTGGCTTCCTGTTTGGAGTGCTATCGCCACCATACTGCTTTTGGATGCACGTTTGAGGCGGATTTGCGGTTCGTGTGGACGGAGTTATTTTTTATCAAACCGGTGGTGTGTGGACGCAAAATTTTTTTTTAACCGGGGTCCTAAAAAGTTCGCTTTCAAAAATACCCGGGTTTGTGTGGACGGGGCCTAAATCTTGTGCGTTTCGGCCGACTGTCAAGACTGTCAAAAATGGTCAGATACGCGCGTAACGCGCGTTAGATGAGACGCGCCAAACTCCCCCCGCCGCCAATTTTTCTTTTGGCTGAAACATTCACTTGATCTTACAGGACAGCCAGTTTCCTCGGCCACGTCGACCACGCTCCTTCTTTTCTTGTTCCTGTCCGTACAGCACACCTCCTGGTGTTTGTACAGGACAGGCGGCTGACACTGAAATGCTGAGGTTTTGTGTCTCCTAGGCGGTTCTGTCCTCTCCGTCTCTCTGCAGTGACGTCGGGTCAAGTCATCACGCTGTTTGGCTATTGCGGCGTGTACGCGCGTAAAAAGTTCAATTTTTTGAACTCCTCGTACGCGCGTATATGTACGCGCGTATATGTACGCGCGTATATATACGCGCCTCATACGCGCCTAACGCGAGTAAAATGTTGCTTATACGCGTGTAACGCGTGTACGCGTCTCATACGCGCGTAAACCAATGGTTCCCTATGGAAAAATTGCCGATTTTATACGCGTGATACGCGGGTAACGCTTTTGGTGTGGCCGTACCTTTAGGATTCGTGTGGACTTCTGAAATGCAAACGATGATGTCATTAGCCCCCCCCCCCCCAGCCGGGGGACATCAGAGTTTCGTTGAATTTATTTTATAGTATTTTATTTGTATTCTTTTTGTAGCTTTAAATAAAGTCCCTTGATGAATTTAATTACTAACTGTACATTAAAAAGTATTTCTGCTCTATTTAAAAGGTTGAATCTCCCCGTGACTGTTTGTATACAGCGCGCAGGCTGTATGCGCGCAGGCTTGATGCGCTCCACTTTTTTCTGTGGAGAACCAGCGCCTTGAATATTTACTACAGTGTTTCTACAGCTCTATGTGGTTTCGCAATGACTCCGTTTTTACAGAGGTATTCCTGAACCTTATAAAACGAAACCGGATCGTTTTCGCCCGTTTCGGCTCCGTGTGGACGGGGCCTAATGGCCGGTTCAGACTACACGATTTTGCTCCGATTCGTTCGTCGCAGACAAATTTGCGAGTCGTACACGATTTTGAAAGTTCGGCGACGAGACGAGGTCTTGTAATGCGACATGCTTGCGATCTGCGATGTTTTCGTCTGCGACGTTCGAAAGCCACACGACGAAAAGTTTGCACCCCCAGTTGCGTGAGGGAACCCCAAGAACAGCTGGAGCTCACGCGCAGTGTTTACCAACTGACTTCACTGCACTACGCTGAGTATACAGTAACTACTACAGAAATGAATGCGATCGATAGCAAAAAGAAGAATGCTAATAAAGAAAACGAGAGAAAATGGAACAACATAATGGAGACAACTTTGGTTGAAATGCGGCAGCAACGTCCCTTTATTTTCGACGTGTCCACAAAGGAGTTCCAGGATAGGGTGAAGGGATACAGCCTGGCGAGAAATAGCCAACGCCCTTGACCTACCTGGTAAGTTTGGAGCCAACTTACCAGGTATGCTAATAGCATAACCTATCATAAACCTCAAACCGCCAGCATAATGTAGGTAGCCTACTAGGGATCCATTGTTGACGCTCTGTTGCTAGGCTACATTGTTGCTGCGGATACTTTGTATCGCTCATGTCACTTGCAACGCAACTACTCTGAGGAGTTGCTGGCTGCATTGAGCAGATATAAAAACTACTGGAACCTTTATGACAAAAATGTAAAAAACATTTATGTCAGTTCTAAACCTTAGATTTTCTAAATATCTTGCAAACGTGAATGATATACAAAGTGAAGAGCATCTCACCCTCGAATCTTGTAGTGTGGCCAGTCTTCCGACGAGACAAGGCCCGATTTCCTGGCTCTGTGATCGCAATAGTGTGTTAAATCGTGGAGGAATATCTGAGAATCGTGTAGTCTGAACCAGCCAGGAGGAAGCTTTGAGTCCATGGGAGCTCCAGAAGGAAACCCGCCCATAAAAGGCCAGCCGCTGAGGTCAGGAGCTTGCCTGCTAGCCCTGCTTTCTTACGAAGGCCGCTACTTTCTGAATCACTTGGAGCTGCTTACTCAGAACATGGTCAGTCTTGATCACTTATCCACAAGCTGGAAATGAGAACCAAAAAGAACAAGAAAATGTCATAGTCCGGAACATGTGGGCAATAGATTATCAGTACACCAGACAGTTACAGGTTGACTGAATAATTTCCCCCTCCCTAGACTGCTGTAAAACAGGCATCATTTTAGGCCAAAGCACCCGGACCACCCACACTCTGTTGTTAACCTTAGATTTACTGGCCCAGAAGGTATGTTCAAATATGAAAACGCAATTACTATATCTACAACATGTATGTTGACACTGTCTTTTCTTCGGAACGTAATCTCACATCCTTCTCCTGGTGTTCTGCATGGATCTAAATGTTTTTTTTACAATTCCAAAATCTTGACACATCTATGCTGCTGCAGGGCTGAAGATACATCAATGCCATTCAAACCAAAACCAAGACCACTCATTGTAAGCCTTGAGAAAGAAATAACAGAACTACTGAACACTATTGAACAGTGTTTAAATGACAGTTAAGCATGAAACTTTAGGTCTAATTGAGGAGCAGCACTACTGCGCTGCTTGATCCTATTCAGCTGGAGCTGTTACTAATAGCTAATACTAAGGAAACCAGGTTCCCTCGAACTCACCACCCTAACTTCAACTTCAACGCCTTCAAAGCACAGCAATCAGAACCCAAGCCCGTCTTGGCCAGGCTTTCCGGAAGAATTTTGAGCCTTTTGAGAAACGGACACCATGTTGGGTAGGAAATTAATTTGGACATTTCTTTTCAGCCTGAGTTCATGACTGAGGTTTAGATCATGGTTAGGTTGACAGTCAATGCTTAGTCATATTGTTAATGCGCAATGTGGCCTGAGTACAAGGGGTGGCTGATAAGGGCGCAATAATCCTTTTTGGCTTTCATTACTCCTTTACTTGTGACATTTGATGTGTAGTTTTCACCTGTATATGCCTTGTTGATGTTTTAGCACAATGCAGTTGTATAGATTGTGTTTTTTTTTTTTTGTTTTTTTTTTACAAAAGGCCATCCTCTGTTTAGAAATATAAATGTTCCATTTAAGTGACCTCTGCTTAACTGAATTGAGTTGAAATAGCTCAGACTATTTAAAGCTTTGACTATTTAGACTCTACCCCACTTCTTTCTATTTTATTTTTCCCTGACTGAACATCAACATGAACCTGTCTCACATGCTTCTTCCAAACGAGTGGGCAAGAACATGAAGTAAATATAACATCTAGTTGTATTTCAGGAGTAGAGACATATTTGTTTTAAACGCTACTCTGCTAGCTTGTCTGAAGCCTCTCCTGTTAACCTCATGTTGACTTTGACTCATTTTAGATCTTGGACAAACATGGTTAACATTGAAGCCAAACGCCAAAGAAATGAATAAGGTCTATATTGAAATGCAAGGCCTGGATTGACTGACCAAGACAATGTGGATAAGTGCAGGTTTTGATTGCTTTGGAGAAGCGAGGTGGCCTGGTGGCCAAGGGATGATTAATTACCCCGGAGGACCACCGAACATCAAGTGGGAATTGTAAGTACAAGTGTAATTCCTTATGTATCAATTTACGGAATTAACGACAGCAATCTTTTATCAGATTATATTAAAATATCATCTAATTCAAATCATTCAGAGTAACATTGTGTACACAGTTGTGACAATATTGTAACAATCTTATCAAGTTTTTTGACTTCTAATAAATCACATCATGGGTTAAAAGATTTTAGTTTCAGTTGCCAGGTTGAAAGCAAGAACAGCTGTTCTGTGCTTCTGCCCCTCATTGAAGATATGGCTGTTTCATGGCTGTTTCATGGCTGTTTCATGGAACACATATGTCACTGGGGGGAACCTATGGGTGTAGGTGTCACTGTCATTCCTTGTCATACCTTATTTGAATACAGGACTCAAGTGGCTACACTGTGCTCAGTGTGGTCTAGATATCGTCTGGTCATTGACAAAAAATGTCTGCTTGCTGGTAAGTGAGAGTGAATAATGTGAGTCTGTGTCTCTGTGTGAGTACATTGGAGTGGGTGTATGTTGGGTTTTCTTGTTATTCTCTGACCACTAGTTTAGCCAATTGCTATGGAGACACTTGGGAATTTCCCTCATGGGAACCGCCTTTGCTCACCTTCTCGGGAAATGGAAAGAGATGGAAATGCAAACGGAAAGAGATGGAATCATCTTATCCCTTTGGAGAAAAAGATGTAAGGGTGTGTCAAACTAGGCAGTCTCACACTGCGATGGTCCCATAATAAGAGGAATGTTTCAGACTGCAGGTGGTAGGGGATGACTGAAGGAGATTTGACATCTTGATGAAGCAGAAAGGTCTGCAGCCTCTTTAGTTGTGGGGACAGGGCGAGGCTCTGCAAGTGGAGAGAGACAGGGTTCCCATGTTGGAGTTATTAGGGGGTGTAGAGACATTTAAACCTGGGTAATATTTCCTCCATCATGAAATGATTATAAGTGTGGAAATCATGAGTATTTTCATTGCAGTGGTGCGATTTCCCTCGCGAAGCAGATCAGGTGAAGATGTTTTTTCAGTCGTCCGTTCTCTAAGGTTTCCCTTGTTCTCCGCTGTCATTAAAACCTGAGATTACCCCCTCCCAGGGTCAAGACCCCTCGCCCTCCGTCCCGATGGAAGCCCTTCATCACCACTACCCACTCCACCAAACACCAATTACCTTTCAGAAGTGAGTCGGTTCCACCCAATTATACCAAAGTCTTGAAAGTTCCAGCTGGCCAATCACAGTGAAAGGGAGGCAGAAGAGTCTCCAGTTGCATCCCACCAGACCCTTTCAGTCAGAACAAGTTTACCCTAACCGTGGAATTGGTTGTGACCTGAGAGGTTAGTCTAGTGCCTGAAGGTGCCACCTCACAGTTGGAACTCCTGGGAGGGCCACCGCTAGTTAACGCCAGACTCTTTCAGTTCCCTCTATTATGGGATGCTCTCTGCATAACTGCAGACATTGGTCCAATAGCTAAATGGGTTAGAATCATGTGAAAGGATCTACACAGCTCCACGTGGGTCTTTCTTCATTTCTATGTGTCATTTGTGCCTGTCAAAACATATGGGTATGCCCTGGTGATGCACCATGACGGTAGGGGCAATCAATGGAACCTAAAACGGTTTGAGGGTTGTGAGCCGTCCAAAGTTGAGTTGGTCGAGGTGGAGTAGGGACTGAGGGAATCATCTTAAAGGGAACAGCCATGTTTCATGGATCTGTGGACCACAGTCCAGGGTCTCTTGGGACAGCTGGCGCCAGGATCGCTGTCTCGGATGGGCAGTGTTGTCACACCTGGGAATTTTATGGAGTTTGCTGAGAAGAGGAATATTGTGAGGAACGATTTGTGGGTTCTCATGTTTATTTCTTTATGTGTGCGTGTTTATGTGTGTTGGTGTGTGTGTGTGTGTGCTTGTGTGCGTGTGTGTTGGTGTGTGTGTGTGTGTGTGTGTGTGTGCTTGTGTGTGTGCGTGCGTGTGTGCGTGTGTGTGCATGCTTCACAAATGTTTGTTTGCCCCACAATTGTGGGCAAATATTTGCATACCAATGTCCATCCTTAACATGTGTACTGTAATGTAAAAGGGATGCAGGGCGTATAAAGCCAGGCAGAGGAAACACTGAACCAAAATCCCTGTACCCCCGGGGGTAGCGGTGTTCATGTTCCTCCGTTTTAGCAGACACTGCCCGTAAGGTCCCCTGACCTCTCTGAGGCGCAGAACACAGAGCAGGCATTGGAAAGAGAGATCAATGGGACATGTAAATGCATGTTGGTGCAATTCATGAGGCAATGACAGGGTCGATAACGTGGCTGCAGCAGATCACTTTGATGGATCGCTCAGCACGGCGATGAATCCAAGAGGGCCGACCCAGCCAAACCATAACGACAGGAAAGCACACACATATGTGTCAAAGCGAGCGAAGGCAAAGCTACTAGGAGAGAGAGGGCGTTTCTGTGTTGCATGCTGGAGTGAGGAGGCTCATTTTGAGGAAACTGAAGAGGCCTGGCTGGTGGTTTTCAGGCATAGCGTCAGGGGACTGCACATTGTTGCGATATGGTGATACTTTCCCCGGGATCTAGAGTCGCCATCTCCCAGTGGTAACCATGCGTCAGTATAATGGGTCGCTGGTGAAAAGTGATAATTTGATAGCTCACGAATCACGATATATATCCATCATATAGCCTTTCATCAAACCATGCCGATATCTAAAATTATATTCTGAATCATTCCTCATAGCAAAGACTCCATGTTGACTTCATACTTGAGGACATTATGCTATACATTTGTAAGTATATGAAAATATTCAGTTAGAATTTTGTAAGGCTGAACCATAAGCGTAGCCGTAATTTGACAATATTGCCTAACATGATAACATGATTTTGAGTCTGATCGCCCCCCACCCCCAACATGCACACACACACACACACACACACACAACACACACACACACACCACACACACACCACACACACACACACACACACACACACACACACACACACACACACACACACACACACACACACACACACACACACACACACACACACACACACCCACACACACACACACTATTGCTAACACTATTAGCAACCATGACAAATATCCTAATTAAAGTAAATAGAAAAACTGGATCTGAACATGTTAAGATCGGCATATATTTTTAGAGAGACAGTGTTGGATCGCTTTTGGACCGCGTTGGAACCGGTTTTGTTTATCCCTAAAGAATACAGCGACTACCTGTCTATAAAGTCATTGCAAGCCTCCCTTTATACCCTAAACAAAGCAACAAGTGCAGGAAGGACAGCAACACAGGGCCGGACTAGGTGAGAGGGGACCGGCATGGCAGATATTATTAGGGACAGTGGAACAGAAGGTTAACCTAACCTTTGAGGGGACAGTCAGGTGCCTCCAGTGTCCTGTGATTTTGCACGTAGCGTGGCATCACTTTGGTAAGACCTGAATGTGACGTTCTATTTATAACAAGAAAAACATGACTGCACAACCCTAACCTGGCCTCCAACCTAAACAACTAGAGTAGGTAGTTTATACATTCACTTGGTTTCGAAATAGAATTCACATGTATCGCTTGAATGTTAGCAAATCACTATGATGAACATCATCCATTTGGTTTTGGCAGACAGAACTTTGAAAGACGTGACACATTGCTGGTCTTCCAACAGTCGATAGGGTGCTGAAAGTTTCGTGAAGGTCGTTTTGGTCGGACCATTCAAACAACCAATTCTGTCCTTGGTTGGTCGAACACTTGGACTTAACTGTTCTCAAACATTTATGAAGAACTGCACAAATAATGTTGGATTTAACTTTGTTGTCATTGCAAAGAGTACATTGCACAAGTACTGAGACACAAAATGCTTGTTAGCATTCCTAAACCAGCAGTGCGAATAAGCAAGTGCATCGTATGTATATGAATAGTGGAACATATAAATATGAATATATATGCAGTGGGACTTATCGTATTATATATTAAGCTGCACTTTGACCAGTTGTTTTTAGAAACATGGTCATGTAGCACATTGTGCTTGTGTCGCTATTCCAGTTTTTATGATATAATTGATTGTTCTCGGTAAACGGCATAATGACGAGATGTAATTGTAAATTATTAGACTGCCTGTTACCTGTCCTCCAAATGCCTTGTGGCACATAGGGCCATGTTTAACATCTAAATGGCCTAATCTAAATCAGTCAATTGTTTCTAAACCAGGCATTATACCTTTTATTTATGTTTCATAGTTCATATGAGGATAATGGCATGATATTGCTTCAAACGTTCCTCAAGTAAGATGTGAAGTTTGCTCTCATACTCCTGGCCCTGCCGTTGACCTTGTTTACTCCTCTCCATCTCTATGGAGATAACATAGTGAATAGTATTATGTCAAAGGGAGTTGACACCCCACCCGAGATGTCTTAAGAACCGAAATCCTTCCACCTCCACTTTCACGACGCGTGTTATCTTCAGGATCGCATCCAAATCCCAAAGCTTGTGAGCGACACAGACAGTTTACTGGAACAGTGATATTTTGTTTGGACCCAGGGTGGAAATAATTGAAGATCTAAAAGGCTTTTTATGAGTGTCAAATTGAATGAAAGCTTAAAGACGTGTTGTGTGATGACGTATCCTGGAAGACATCTTCGATTCGCTGCCTGACTGGCTGTCCCATCAGTCATGCTCTCAGTGCTGCAACATCCCAAGAGTCAGTCACATAAAATAAAGGGGGGCCTGGGTGGGACACAAACTTGCACGTAACACACAGACACACAGACAAACACGAAAGTTTTCCTTTCGTGTGGTTTTCATGGTCACTCGCAATGAGTAACAGCTGATGAAAGCTGCTCACATCTGGCGTGTGGCTTTATCAATTATGCGATTTTTTGATGTGCGACGATCCTAGCCGCAATGTCATCAGTTGAATAAAAAAAAGAGAAAATAACTGAGTATGTGTGTGGCTGCTCATGGCGGTCAGAGGAGGGGTTCCCCTGAACACACGGTGGCCAGCGAAAGTGTCGGTCCAACAGGCTGACTCATGTCCCTCTTCCTCCCTGCGTCAGTCTTCCGTAATCATCTCCCCTCCTCCGTCTGAGAGTGACCGGCAATGTGTATCTTTAAGTGTGCTGCTGCGCAAGTGTTTGTATATGTATATGTGCAATGCGTGGGTGTTTAGTTGTGTGTGTGTGTGTGTGTGTGTGTGTGTGTGTGTGTGTGGTGTTTGTGTGTGTGTGTGTGTGTGTGTGTGTGTGTGTGTGTGTGTGTGTGTGTGTGTGTGTGTGTGTGTGTGTGTGTGTGTGTGTGTGTGTGTGTGTGTGTGGGGGGGCGGGGGGATCTGTGTGTGTCTGTCTTCTTGTGTTTTCTTCAGGAGTTTAATCTTATTTCGTTCATCAGATAGCAAAGCATCAATGGGAGTGGAGAGGAGTGGAAGTTATGTCATTTCTTAAAACGTGTTTTTGGGTTTAATAGGACGATTATCATAATTGTGTTGTCGCCATTTAAACTGATATGATATGAACCATTTCAGTTCATACTACATTTATATATACATATCTTTACATGTATAAATATATAGTTATGTATATGTATCCACAGAGAAACAATTCTGCACTCAACTTTCCATGCACTCTCTTCCATCATCATGATGAAACCGGCAATGAGCACTTTACAGATAGGCCAACACACTGACTCAGTGAGGCGATGGCCTCTCTTTGGCCTTCCATGTTTGCCCTGTAACCAGGCTGATGGAGTGAGTGTTGACAACATCTCGAGTGTGACATCTCCAGTAAATCTGCCTGATGTGACGACCGGTATCAGGGCATGATAGCACCTCTGCGTACCCAGAGCCCACCTCACTAAGCTGGGGGGAGATACGGGGGGTTGTGGCCGAACGTGGGGGTGCAGATGAACTAAACAGATCCATGACGGATCTCCGGAGCGGACGTCTCCGGAACATTACGGTTCTAAACAACTGGGCACGCCAGGATCCTCCAGCGGCCCAGAGACAGAGCGTGGCCTTATTCCGTAGGGAGTGGGGAGCAGCTGGGCGCGTGTGTGCACACTCGCACATGCACACATGTACGCATGCGTGTACGCACACATACACACACACACACACATGCATGGACGCACGCACGCAGGGACGCACACACACCCAAGCACGCACGCGCACACACACACAAACGCACACACACATTCTCTCTCTCTTTTGCTCTCTTTTCCTCCCCCTTTCTCTCTCTTGCTCTATCGTGCGCAACATCTGCGCGAGGGCATATAGCATAACACACACAAACACTCATACAAACACAAATAATTCCAACTCACACAGCTTGAGGTTCCTATTTCCTCTTTAGGATTTCCTCCATAACATGACACTAATAACAGTGCCCAACGAGCCAACGTTTTTTTTTTTTACAAAAATCTTTGCATTCCGGCTGGTTTGCTTATGTAGACAATAAATCATTTTCACGATTCAGTTACAGATTTGCATGTCATCCGGCATACATTTTGACATTGTTTTTCTTTGATTACACAAGATTCAATACATTATTTAATTATGTCATAACTAATTATCATCAGGAAAAGTAAGGTAAAATAAATATACTAAATACGTCTAAAGAAAGGGCAGGTTTTGGAATGTAGAAGAAAAAAATGCAACATTTAAATCAAATAGGAATGGAAATGCAATTCTACTAAGTCTAATGAATTGGGGGAGAAGGGGTATAAGCTGTGAGTAGTGGTGGAGGTGAGTGTGGCCCTGAGGCATGTTTGCACAGCTGAAGCTAAATGCTCCACACGTGTTCCCTGTCACAGAGACCATTCTTCCCTGTCGCAATCACGTCCTCAAGGTGCCAACACAAAGACCAACAAAGAGACCCACACACACAGACGCACTACACTCCAAAACACACACACACAAACACACATTCACTCAAACACACACAATACACACACATACAGGTCTAGTAAAACCCCACGGATCATTACCCTTTCTCTCGTTTTTACTTTTTTAGACTTTTCATGTTTCGACGAATTGCTGATGGATTTATCGGCCTTTGATTGATTGCTTAAATGTCTGGTTGAGTGAAGGCCGATGGATTGATTGTTTGCGCTCCGACTGTGGTCCTCCTCACTCTTTAGGCGGTGACCCCTGCTGACAGCGTCTCCCGTCCTCCTGCCACGGCCCCCTCATCAAACCCCTCTTTTATCACTCCTGCTTTCATCCCAACATGTCTCAAATGCCCCTGGCTCATTCACTCTGTCACCACCCCCTCTGTGTTTCCATGTTCCCTCCTTTCTGTTCCAGCCTTTAAAAAATCTCTGGACTTACAAAGGCGGGGAGGCCTTGAGACCTGGGTTGGCAATGGCTGCCCATTGAACATGTGACCCTTGTTGACCTGTGACCTCTTGAACCCTGCCATTGTTATTGGCGTCCTGGTGCGCCCCACCTCCCTGGGCTATAGACACCCCCGGCTCACCAACACTGGATTCAAAGAGGTGTGAAAGCACTCACACAGCTATATTTACTCCCGCAAGAGGCCACACACACACACACACACACACACACACACACACACACACACACACACACACACACACACACACACACACACACACACAAACACCCACACAGACATAAACACACTTTCAAACATACAAACAAACGCTAAAATACACACACAAACATAAACATACACACGTCACGCACACACACATTCACATACACACACAAACATTAACACACACATGCACTCAATTTTATTTATTTCAGGCTGTGTTTGTGCTTAGCATCCTACCTCAGCAAACTGGGAAAAGCCTTTCATAAACTTTTTAATGGCACAATTAAGAAATATTTCCGTGGGGCTTAAATTGTGATTTGTATCATAAGAAATTGAGTAATCCAACGCAAAAAACAAAACCATCACCTTAGTAACATCCGTTTCCATAATACCACCCACTGCCCGAATCTCCTCCGACGATACTTTACAGGCACCATGCGGTCCGACTCACATGCACACAGAGGCGTTCAGTGCCACCTCCAGACTGAACATGGGCGCTCCCGTGGTCATTGTTAGGTCAACGCAACTTGATTTTAAACAGGGAAACTAGATGGACAGATATTTACATTATTTATAAATGAATACACATTGGTGCTTTTTTTTCAACAATTGAGCTTTGCAAATTTTCCTTTTAAGTCTGGATGATGTTTTGAGTATAAATGTTTCAGGTTAGCCCCTTTGGTACGTGAGCTGACATCTTTCACTCTTAAGTTAGAGCCGGCCCTCAGGGAGAGGAAGTGTGTCGGACCATTGGGGAGCTAGTGGAGCATCAGGGGGCTGCGCTCCATGGCAAAACACACCCACATACACACACACACACACACCGACACAGACACAGACACACAGAGGCATACATTCACGCACAGACATACATACTCAAACACACACACACACACACACACACACACACACACACACACACACACACACACACACACACACACACACACACACACACACACACACACACACACACACACACACACACACACACACACACACACACACACACACACACACAGACACAGACACACAGAGGCATACATTCACGCACAGACATACATACTCAAACACACACACACACACACACACACACACACACACACACACACACACACACACACACACACACACACACACACACACACACACACACACACACACACACACACACACACACACACAGACAAAGGCACACACCCACACACACACACGCACACACGCACACACACACACAGACATACTCACACACAAACACATACATACACAAAGAGAGACATACACACACAAACACACGCATACACACACTCACACACACACATACACACGCACGCACACGCACACACACACATGTATGCATAAACAAAGAATTGCCCCCCCCCCCTCCCCCACCCCATGCACACACACACACACATATGGCTCATCTGTTAATCCTTCCACTATTCCAATAGTATAGTAAGAGGTAGCAACTGATTGTATGATGTCTTAAATGTTTTTTGTTGAGCCAGCTTGGAAAATGCAACATGTTCCGAAGACTTTAATTTTAATGATTTAAAACAGATAACTATTGTTCGGAAAATATTGGATTTTAATTCAAATAGAGGGGCGAAATCACAATAAATTAACTTGAAATTTTTGATTTATCTGAAAGAAATCAGGGGAGCCGCCTTAATGTCATGACATCGTTCATCATAACATTCTTACCAAAAAGACAACAAACATTCACACACACACACACACACACACACACACACACACACACACACACACACACACACACACACACACACACACACACACACACACACACACACACACACACACACACACACACACACACACACACACACACACACAAACATCTCCCCTTTAACGATATGCACATATGTGTACATGCCCAAAGTGTCCCACTTTGTGCGCAGACAACAACAGCGATCGACATGGAGACACTTAACATATGTTTGCGTACATCCTGCACGGCGGATGCATTAATATTTGCTAACACACAGCCCTGTGTGAGCACATGCGTGTCAACACTTGCATGGGTCCAAGTTCTTGTTTTGTGTGTTTAGATGTTAATTGATCTGTTCGTTGAACTCTTCTCCCTCATTGTCCCGTGCAGCGCTGCGCCCGAATGTCTTTGAGCCTGGATCACCCTATTGACACGCTGCCAGCCGTTGTTGGGGCTATGGAGGCGCTGGATATTGTTAAGCCCCTTCAACGTCCTCTCCCCTCGGCCCTTTGAGGGGGCCGGCGGCGCAGCGACTTGGGATGAGGTTAATTAGAGGCTCCCCCCGACAAAGACGACAGGGAGGGAGGGAGGGAGGGAGGGGGGGGAAGAGAGAGAGAGAGAGAGAGAGAGAGAGAGAGAGAGAGAGAGAGAGAGAGGAGAGAGAAGAGGGAGAGGGAGAGGGAGAGGGAGAGGGAGAGAGAGAGAGAGAGAGAGAGAGAGAGAGAGAGAGAGAGAGAGAGAGAGAGAGAGGGAGAGAGGCAGAGACACAGATTACATTAAGAATGGCCATTGAATCTTGGCATTTAAAGGCATATTGATTTATCAAGGTGAGATCAAAAGTTGTCCCGGCTCTGCAAAGGACGGGAATAAGGCCAACACAAAATGGTACTTGGACTGACCCTGCACCACTTGCATATCAATTCAATTAAACCTCCTCCGGGGTTTCAGTAATACACTTCGAGCGTCAAAGTGCTCTACCTCCATGGAGCACTTAGAGCACCAACCCATCGATGGCCTTGATTAAACCAAACAAACTTCACCCTTGTCCCCAACAAGCCAGAGACGAAGACCAGGGCACGTCACCCCCCCGGCCCACACGTGTACGTGTCTCCATCGGTGCGCTTCATTCCCGTTACTTGCTCCTTGCGCACTTGTTTAGACAAGGTGATTTAATTAAACAACATGGAGGAGGTGCTCCACCCCAGACAAGCTGTTAGCTGATGATGCTGGACGGAGGATGGCTTCCCAGTGGGTTCAGGATGGCCCCAGGATGGCCCCAGGATGGCCCCAGCCATAGCTGCTGGAGCCTTGATGATCTTGCCAAAGCAAAAGCATCAAACCCTGGATCCTGAGCGGGTAATAAATGGCCCTGGGCAGGCTGTGGGGTTGGGGACAGGGTCGTGTACAGGGGCCTTGGGCGAGTTCAATATAGACTTGGGGACCAGGTGTTTGCGTTGCATGGAGGGAAAGGGGTTAAACAACCTAATCGATCGGGATGTCTTACACACATGGCTGAGGTTGTGATGGTCTTATGTAACGTGCTTCTTGAGTGGAGATAAGTCTATTACCAGTGCCCTGGTACATGAGAGGAGCAGACCCATACACACTGCTGAAAGTGACACCTTAGTTTGTCCTTGGATGACCCCTGGGAAAAATGTATATTAATCGCTGGCTACGAGAGTGATTATGACTGATCATTTGATTATGATCAGGCTATGAGATATGGAACCAACATGGAAAAACAGAATAACAAACAACGACAAACTCATGGTTAAATGAACATACTTACATTTGGAAGACTTCTATAGTTGAAGCTGAAAGTCGCTTCCACTCAAGTCTCCTCTGTGTGGTGTGGACTAGCAGGGGGATAATGACCACAGGATAGCTCACAGTGTTTAGAACCTGAGATTTGTATGACATTTTCGCATGTACACTTAGACTTGTAATCATCTAAGTGCATTCGCCCAGCACAAGCTCCTGAAAACATGCGCACATGTCAGTCTCTGGGGTTTGCTAATGACACAGTTGCTAACGAAAACAAGGTGTGATGGAGAGGTGGATGCCAGACTGTGTGCTAGTGACTGAGAGGCCTTGGGGCCCTTGGACAGATACACAGCCTGGGCCTGTAGTCAAGTACATCTGCACACACACGCACACATGCACATGCACATGCACACTCACTCACACACATACACACACAAATACACACACAGACACAGACACACACACAAGACACACATGTACACATAAACACACAAGCACATGAAGAAACATAGACACACGCACGCATAAACACACACACGCACAAATAGCCAAAACCCCAGACCCAAGCTCACACTCCAAAACAAACACATAGGCATGCATTCGCACACAAATACACACACACAGACACACACAGACACACAGACACACACACGCACACAAACAAAAGGCCACACCCACACACACTTACTTAACACATGCATTTACACACACACACAGCCCCGCATACATGGACACAAAACAAACCCACACACACACACACACACACACACACACACACACACACACACACACACACACACACACACACACACACACACACACACACACACACACACACACACACACATACACACACACACCACACACACACACACACACACACATACACACATACATGCAGATACACACACACACACGCACATACACACACTTGAGGGAGCCCTAGTGTTAACACATATCACTGTGCTTGGCCTTTTTTTGTTTTTACAACTTTGATCCCAAACCAAACACTGATGTCACTGCTATTCTATTTCTCATTTCATTGCAAATATGCTTTCATGTTGTGCTTTCGGAACGGAGAGAGACAAGGCTCATCAACACTGGGTTTGAGCATTGGATGGGTTAAATGCAGAGAATGAATTTCCCAACAGGGATTAATAAAGTCTATATTCTTCTTTTTCTTTTAAACAGAAATAGTTTGACACGTGAGGAAAACAGTAACAACAGTAAATTAAACAAAGGTGTCCTACTACAAATGGGTGTGGGAAGTTAATGGGTAGCCTGGTTTTTGCACTGGAGGTGGAGCAGAGGAGATGGTCAAATAAAGGGCATTAAAGGATTGGGATTGACGGGTTGAGGATGTGTGTGCGATGTTTGCCGGATCGGAGCGGACAGGAAATAGTATCGGGGGGTGGCGGGGTCCAAACACACGTTGAGACTGAAAGTCAACAGAAAAACAAAAGACTACATGCTCTGTTTGCTCATGGATTCCTCCACGACTCTTTGCGGGCCTACCCCAGGGGAATGTGGAGTCTTTTATTTATTTATTAGTTTAAAAGCTGTTGTCTCTCTGTCCTTCCTCTCTGTCTCTGTCTCGCCCCTCCCATCCTCCCTGCCAGTCTCCTGAGTGGAGGGTGTGAACGTGGTCGTCTCCGCAGGGTCGGATGTGTGATGGAAGGTGCGAGTACATGTGGTGCACCAAGGATACCACGGTTTGTTTCTCTGAGTGGGTGTTGATTCGTACTTCTTTCTTCCTCTTTCCTTTTCATCCCTTTCTTCGTGGTTTTCTCCGGCATTCCCTAGCCGAAAAACACATGAAAGTCTGTGTCTGTTGTCGGGTTTTAACGATGTAAAAAAAAGCGAGACTAATCGGTATCAGATGTTAAAACCCTCTTTATTCCCGGGGTTTACCCGCATGCTCTTGGGCAAACATGGCTCGGTCACGACACTTTGGTTATGGCGGCGGCGGGACCCTTTCCTGCGTCCAGACAGCTGTAACATGACACCGTGGTGAGCATTACATCTGACCGTGTGTGTCGTAGGTTGCATGTTACGTGAGAGGCCAGCACCCTGCGTCTTCAGGGCTGTGACGTTGGCTCCATCAGACATCCTGTATGACCAGCTGTGACTCAGCAAACTATAATAAATAATCACTCAACTGGATGCTACCACGTGACTTTTATACATTTGCATTAAGATGTATGCACACAATGAATCACACACACACACACACACACACACACA
This sequence comes from Melanogrammus aeglefinus, assembly GCA_900291075.1. NCBI lineage: Eukaryota > Metazoa > Chordata > Actinopteri > Gadiformes > Gadidae > Melanogrammus > Melanogrammus aeglefinus. The sequence goes on along the minus strand of OLKM01000978.1, from coordinate 35,606 downwards.
CACACACACACACACACACACACACACACACACACACACACACACACAAACACGTGTGTCTACGTGTGTGCGTGAAGGATAAGATAAGATAGTACATGTATATTCCCAGACAGGAAATGTAAGAGATTGTGTGTGTGTGTGTGTGTGTGTGTGTGTGTGTGTGTGTGTGTGTGTGTGTGTGTGTGTGTGTGTGTGTGTGTGTGTGTGTGTGTGTGTGTGTGTGGTGAGTGTGTGTGTGTGTGTGTGTGTGTGTGTGTGTGTGTGTGTGTGTTGAGTGTGTGTGTGTGTGTGTGTGTGTGTGTGTGTGTGTGTGTGTGTGTGTGTGTGTGTGTGTGTGTGTGTGTGTGTGTGTGTGTGTGTATGTGTTGTGTTATAATGTCATAATAACAGCACAACACAATTACACATGCAACACATTTACTTCTAGAATAAATATGTTTGTTCAGGTCAACCCAACAAATATGTCAGGGACCACAAGAAGAAAGCTAAATGCATCATCATTCTGTGTTTAACTTTGCATCAACTTTTAAATTTGAAAGCATTCAAGGATATTTCTTGTTTAATTTGTGGGTGGGTGTGTCTTTGTGTTTGTGTGTGTGTGTGTGTGTGTGTGTGTGTGTGTGTGTGTGTGTGTGTGTGTGTGTCTGTGTGTGTGTGTGTGTGTGTGTGTGTGTGTGTGTGTGTGTGTGTGTGTGTGTGTGTGTGTGTGTGTGTGGGGGTGGGGGTGGGGGTGGTGGTATGTGTGTGTATCTGTGTGAGGGTGGGTGTGTTTGTTTGAGTATTCGTAAAATATGTAAGTGTGGAATGGCCCATTGATCAACAAAGCCAGTTGTAAAAATAACTTCCAGTCACATGCTTTAAACTGGTTTTACAATGTCAAGAACGATGACAGCTCATTCTAACATGTACACTTGGCATGACTTCTCAGGCCAGTTCAGTGTGATGAAAGGTTTCATCATTCCAAAAACTACGACTAATTTCATTAATAGAATAACAGTGTGGCCATGAGCTTTAGGTGTGACCTTTATGTCATGCATATCATGAGAAAATTAGATATTTGTAATGCAGAGAATAAACAATGGTCAGTCAATATACAGATAACGTCCTGGATATAGGCCTCTAAGGTATCATAAGCCTCTATTCAAAGGTTCCCATTACCAGTTCCTCCCAGTCAATAGACTTACCTTTAGCCATACCTCAAGTCAGAGTGAATTAACAATGTCCAAATAAAGAGGGTGTGGCAATGCACCATACCTGAGTGACTCAGTTGTGGAAGAGTTCCTGGACTTTTCCATTTCCCTGTGTCTTGCTGCTTATGTTAGATTTTAGGCAGGCATTACACAGTTAATGTTTTGTTGAAACTCTTCTCGTAAGAACTCCTCCTCTCCTTGATATTTGGAAGTGAAACCTTTCATTGTGAAAATAAGAAGGGATTCCCCCCACCTCTTATTCTCTATTGTAGATCTGTAAATGTTTTCATCTCCATCTGCATCCTTTTTGCATCTATGACTTAATCTCAACACAAGATTAATATAAAGTGGTTGATAATGTGTTAACGACATTTATAGCAGTGGTAAAAACTGTTATTTTCTAGAGGAAGCACATGAACATGAATCCACCTAATCCTTATCATTAAATATGCGCCAAACTCTCATTTTCTCTCAGATTAAAGTATTACAGTCCTTAATACCAAAATCAATATCTGGAAAGTATGAAGAAAAGGGGCAACAGAGCTAGGGAACAGCAGGAGCCACAGGAAGCTGTATGCACGTCAACCTTTCTTCCATTTTGTTTTTGTTTATTTACAATTCTATTTGCAGAAGGATTCAGGGATCCATTCATACCCCGTCTCCTGGGGGAGAGGATGGAGCGATGAGAACGGAGGAAGTACATTCTCAAATTTTTGTTTTCATTGTAACCTCATACTGCGGTTGATGTTCCTGTTTAAATGAATGGTGAGATTCACGCTAATCACATGATTGTTTTGGTGTCCAATAGTCCCCATAGCAAGCATGTCCCGTCAGGTGCACGCGCCGGGTTTCATTGACGGCGTCGTTGCATAATAAAACCGACATCCCTTGATCTTAAAATGGGATGGGTGAACTGAACTCTGCATTGGATTGTGCTAACTGGCTTAAGGCTAAGATTGTTTTTTAGCTATTAAATAATAAAGTGGAATAAATTCAACATGATGTGCAAGTCCCCGCAAGGACCAGTGTTATTGTTAGTTCGCCAGGTGCCTGTAATACGCTGCAGATCAAGAGCACACCACTTTGGTGCCTGCTGAAGGAAGACCAGTAAAGGTTTAGAAATGGCTTGAAGTTAAAAGATTGGTTGAAAAAAAGTCTCTCTGTAAGTCTATGCAGTGTCTATTTGTGCGTTTTGGAGTGTGTGCATGTGCGTGAGTATGTACTGTATGTGTTTGTGTGTGTGTGTGTGTGTATGTGTATGCGTGCGTGTGTGTGTGTCTCTATGTGGGTATGGTTGTGGTGTGTGTGTGTTTATGTGTGTGACCCTCAGTGTGGGTATGGTCGTGGTGTGTGTGTATGTGTGTATGTGTGTGCGTTTGTTTCTTTATGTGTGTATTTGTGTGTGTGTGTGTGTGTGTGTGTGTGTGCCTGTGTGCGTCTGTGTGGGTCTGTGTGTGTGAGTTTTGAGGCAAGCGGATGGAGAGACAGAGTGCTGTCATCAACCGAAACCAATGAGCCCCTCATTAGCAGAACTAGTGGTGTTACTTGATCCGAACATAGATCAAACCTGTCTTGGATTTTACTCAAGACTTTCCCTCTGATGTTGATATTCGAGTTAAATGCCTATATATTTTCACAAAGATTCCTCTAATTTTGTGCGCGTGTGTGTGTATGTGTGTGTGTGTGTGTGTGTGTGTGTGTGTGTGTGTGTGTGTGTGTGTGTGTGTGTGTGTGTGTGTGTGTGTGTGTGTGTGTGTGTGTGTGTGTGTGTGTGTGTGTATGTGCTGCATGTAGCAGCTCAAACACACAAATTCATGCAGGCATATATCCCCATACACACATGGGATGCATGCAAATTGCTAAAAAGCACTTCACCCAAATCCCCAATCCCTGCTCCCTTTGGGCAAAGCAATTTAGTTGAATTGCTGGGGGAAATCTCCAGCTGTACAAATGAAGAGCAGGATGTATGGAAACAAAAGCAGGCTAACACTCTCTGATCACTTCAAGGCAAGAAGAGGGAAGGGACACTCCAGGATTCCAATAAAGATTTAAAGTCTTGATACGTGCACTCTCAAGTAATTCCGCATCTCACAAAGAATTTGTTTGGGGGATTATGATAGAGAGCTGACCTGCACAATATGAAGCACAATGTAGGCTTTTGTCACATGGAGAGATAAAAGCAAGAAAACCATGTAACCCATACATTTACAGAGGTAGAACAGACTAAAGCAGCTTCTTCTTTTGTTTAAAGGAACTAGAGTGCCTCAGGAACCTCTGTAAAACAATCCACCGAGGTAAAAGGCCAGTCATTCTTCTGTTTACATGACCCATCAGAGTGCTTTCTTTGATACGCAGAGGGAGGCTTTTACTAATGGGTAAGCATGCGTGCTAACAAACCATAGAGATAAAGAAGAGGCTAGTGTTTGCGGTTAAGTCTGTCTTATTTGTGTGTCCGCCCCCGAAAGACCAACAATCAAACAACTCTTTCCTTGCACACCTTTTCTGCCAATTGTTTTTTCACCTGGTGTTGACTTTCTTCCTCCCCTCTCATTCTCCTGTCTGAGGAATCGCACATATGCAGCAGGGGCAATCGAGCTAAGTGTGGCGTGCAAACGTTAGCCCACCTTCCATTTCAATGGGGTTCTGGGTCAGTGGCTGTCAAAGGCTGTGTCCTTTCTGCACCATCAGCAGGTTTAGTCCTTTTCGCTTCAGCGCTGCACAATCTCCTCATCCCATCCCCGCCCTCCCCCAGTGAGTGTCGCCGTAGTGCTCTTGAGCAGACTAAACACTCTGTTACCGACCACGTCATCTGGTGTGCGGGGATAAGCAAAGCTAAACCAAACTTAAAGTAGACGATTTCGAATTCCTTGAACGCATGGGAAACAACGTCCTTTTTCGCCATGGATATTTGTTTGCATGCATTTATGATTCTAAAGGAGACAGATTCTTGGCTGCACCTGAAGGCCACACTATGTTTCTTTGGCGATGATGACTTGCAAATCAAAAGCATAGGAATGCACAGGTTCAACAAACTCCCCCCTCGGCATTAAATTGTGTATTCTGACGGTGTTGGTGGTTCTCAGAGCAATGGAATGAATGTGTATGTGCGTATGTGTGTGTGGGGTGGGGGGTCTGGGGTGGTGAGGCGCGGGGGGGGGGGTTAGTAAGCAGACCCGTACGGATAGTCCCGATGTCTCCCCCGGGAGGAGATGACGGAGGCAGACTCCGGGAAAGACAATGTCACCGTCTGCCTGAGGGTGTGGGGGGGTGGGGGGAGACGGTGGACCACCCAGCAGGAATGCTGCTCAGCGCACTGGCTGAGCCTAGATTACCAGTCAGGATGCTCCATATTCAGGCTGGTCTCAACATGGGAACACATGGAAACACATGGCAATCTGACTATTTTATTCCGAAACGCTAAAGTTGTTTGGAATGTTGAAAATCACTGTATACATGATAATGCTCGTCTGACTCATTTGGAGAAAGTCCAAAGCGATGAAAGCAGAGGCCACAATGATAAAATACTTAATTATTGGATAATCTTTTCTTTTTTTTTGCTGTCGGCCCCAACAAACAAAAATTACGAATCACTACTTTTTTTTTGAACTCACATTCAATCCATTGCATTCTCTTTATCCCTTAATCGCTTATAAGTACACCATTCACCTTCAAATATCTTCTATCTATTCAAAGTCCCATCACACCATGTTGAGTAATCACTTTCCAATTTCTCCCGACAGCTATGTTCTGCTGTCCTTATAGCATTAAATAGCAAACTCACATGAGAAATCCAAAGGCTGAAGACACAGTAAGGTATTCTCATGATGACCCAGCGCGTCATCTGCGGTTAGGCGAACGCCAACAGAACGCCTGGGAGCTCAAATCATGACTTTGATGCCTACTGACTGAATAGGCTTCTCCACTGTTATTCATGACAGGGTCTCTCTTCAGACCTCACACCTCTCTGCCTTCCCAATATATCAGTCATACTATTTCTATTGATATGTGTATCAATAGAAACTAAATATCAAGATACATAACACAAATCAAAATGTGAATCTGACATTCATGCAGTAATATTATTATGCATGCATGTTCAAGGGCATTGGAATGCTCATTGTGTGCTGCTCGGAATGAATGAACAAGCAATCTCAATACAATCAGGCCCTTCACATTATCTTTATTATATAACACATGGTCCTCAACTGATTGACGAAGCCACTTATTTTTGTTTCTTTATGTATAACCCAAAGTGTTCAGACACTATATTCAAAATCGTTATGATATTGTATATACGTATCTCCAAAATAACAATAAAAACGATTTTTATTATTATTGGGGTGGTTAACATATTAAGGCAGTTTATGTCCCTTAAAAGCACACATCAAAGTCTGAAATTGACATCGTAAAACTGAAAAGGTCATCGTTCCACGTGTTATAAAAACCTTCCTTCCACATAGCAGTAACTTAGGAAGCCAGAGACAGTCCAGAAGCTCCAGCACACACGGGCCGGGGCCCGTACACATGCTATGGCGTGGGTGTAAACGCTTATGGGACAGGACGCTAGCTCATTAAGTCTCCTGGACTCCTGGGCAGTCAGGTGGGATTTCGTGGCATCAGCAGAAACCTCAGTGAAATGACGGAGGCAGACGCTGTCGTCTGTTATTCTTCAATTAAAAACGGCAGGAGTGTCCTCCTCACCCTGCAGATGGTAGAAAATCACCTTAGGGCGAGGGCCAATAGTTGCTCGGTCCAGGCTAAATCTTTCCCGTGAGCATGTGAGAGGTCTTATGGGACTCCAAATGGCCCTCGGAGCTGCAGGCAAGGGGAGGAGTTGGTGGTGATGGCGGTGGTAGTGGGGTGGGGGAGAGGGTTGGGTGAGGACCAGGGCTCTAACAGGGGGTTGGCCAGGAGCGAGGGGAGCGACCCGACCGTCAGAGCTGAATGGTTGTTTGAGATGAAGGCTAAAGACTAAGGTCTAGACGGCAGCAACCAGGACCAAACGCGGATCAATGGGAGACGCTTACTGCCCAACGTCTTGCACAAAGTAGCCTGTGGAATGGACCCATACATACATCAAACTTGTAAAGTGAGCGATCACGGGATACAGTAGAATGTCAGTGTGCTTTATCATTGTCTTTTGAGCTGGCTCAGTATCAGAACCCACGGAGACGAAACAATACTCATAACTGCAACAAAGATTAAATGTATTTGGAATGCGTCCTTGATGCAGGCCCGAAGGAGACACGTAGAAGGGCAGAGCTCACTTGCTTTCTTGCATATGTTTCAAGGTGTGGCAAACTAAATACATTATATGGTAACTATGTAATGTAATCAATTAACACACTGTCACCCCCTTATAAGCTTAAAGTTCATTCATTACCAGTAGTGATAGTTTTCTCCTTTTAAATAAAACAAGTCACATGTTAGTTGATAAGCTTCAGTAGTCCAGGAGAATGAGGCTGGAATGTCTAAGTGAGTGTGCATGTGTATGAGGGTCTGCCTGGGACAGAATTCATACTTGGTCTTACACACACTATTTTATTCTCGCATATACACCAGTATACTCATACACACACACTATTATACTCCTTTTATATGTATTATGAGAGAGTATAGTCGTGTATGTGAGAGAGTATAGTAGTGTATGTGAGAGAGTATAGATGTTTATGCAAGAGAACATAGTAGGATGTGTGAGAGAGTATGGTTGTTTATGCAAGAGATTATAGTGTGTGTGTGTGTGAGAGAGTATAGTAGTGTGTGTGAGAGAGGTTGAATGAAACAGAGGTGAGTTTTAATGAAACGGAAGTGAGTTTTATTCCTCAGTTGGCTGACAGAAGAAGCAAAAGCTTCTGGCGCTGAAAGTACTGCGCTGTCATTTCACTCTGGAATTTCCAGCGATTCTGTTATGCTACGTTTGCACCAAAATATTCACCTGAGTTTGAGAGAAGCTTCCTCGTGTGACTGCCGATTCATTCTCAACCATGGCCAATCTCTATGGGTTGTGTAAGTAGGCTAACAGAGACGTCAGAAAAACCAACACAGTCGTTTAGGATTCATAATATTGTGGGGACCGTGGGCGTGGTCGCCGTGTTCAGGGTGCCGCAAGGGATCCTGCTGGGGGGGGGGGGGGGGGTCAGGAGTGGACCATCGTAAGTTGGACCTCTAGTGCCCTCCTCGGTCCTTTGCGGCAGAGAAAATTATAAAAGTGCGTTATGGGAGCGCAGTGCCCCCCGGGGGCTGCGGACGGAGGACTAGCAGCTGCCTACCGCCCCCTGCCGAAGCTGCCGAAGTTTTCCGGGGCAACGCAGCTGGGACCATACCTGGCCCAGTTCCGGCTTGCAGAGTGGCACAACGGCTTGGGTGCCGAGGAGGTGGTCTTCCACCTTGCTCTGGCGTTGGAGGGGTCGGCAGCACAGGTGCTGCTCAACCTGGACCATGCGGACCAGCGAGACCTTCAGACCCTGATCAGAGTGGAGAGGCGGTTCGGTGAGCGGGTCTTCGGCGACCAGAGCCGGAAGTTGCTGGCTTCTCACCGTCGCAAGCAGAACGAGAGCCTGGGGGTCTACGATGTCCAGCTCTTGACCCAACGCGGCTACCCGGAATTCCCCGCGGCTGCACGGGAGGCCCTGGCGCTCCACGCCTTCCTGTGGGGACTGATGCCGGAGTGTCTGGGGCAGCATGTCCGCCTCACCGAGTCCCAGAACCTCGATGCAGCTCTGGACCAGGCCAAACGGGCTGAGGTGGAGCCAAAGAACGTTAAGTCCAGGCAGCGGAAGAGCCGGGTCCAGGCGGCCACCCATCCCGCCACCGAAACGGCTGAGACTTCCCGTGCACGGTGGCTGCCTGGACGACAGGGCTGACCGTGAGCCACAGCAGTGTGGTCAGCCGACCTGGTCGAGGACTGCCACCCATCCTTGGTAAACCGTTGGAACGCACACAAGACCAGTAACCTCCACAACGCCGGTAACCACAACAAATCCTGCGAAGCCCAATCCCCACGAGAGACCACCGCTAAGGCCCGCCTCCATTTCCCAAACCCTGTGAGTGACACTACAATTTAAGATTAAAAAGATATCAATATATTAGATCACCTTATATTATTTAGATATAGAGCTCCTGGACTCCTGCCGGAGCTCCCGGAGTGGTTTAGATGAGAATATTTTATAGAACGGCTGATATAGCGCTCGTAAGTCCGCCTCTTCCGGTAGACCCCCGTGAGACCTCTGAGATCGTAAAAAATAAAATGGGTTTCAAGAAAAAGTAATTATTTTCTGTTCCCAGTCAGCCATTATAAGTCGGGGCATGTGTAGATTTTCAGTTATGCCGATGGGGAGATTGTCGGTCTCGTCCACACCAGTCGCAGGGAGCGTGACGTCACATACGAGACGTGTAGTCTTTCTCATTGTGTTTTCTCTACAGCCTTTAACTGAACAATTGCAAAATAAACGGTCAAACTATTGGCAAGAAAAATTATCATTTAAATCTCAAACAACATATTTGTAATCGAGGGCATGTAAAGACTTGGACCAGACAATAATGACTTTGTCTTCATTGAAACCCGTTCATATTTTACGATCTCAGAGGTCCCATGGGGGTCTACTGGAAGGGGTGGACTTACGAGCTCTATTATGAATCCTAAACGACAGCGTCAGTTTTTTCTGACGTCTCTGGCACTTCCACAACATGAAGAGACTGACTAGGGTTTAGAATGAATTGGCGGTCACAAGAGCAAGCCTCTCTCAAACTGAGGCGACCACGTGAACAAGCGACCAAATTTTTTAACAAAATCGCTGAAAAGTCCAGCGTGAAATGACAGCGCAGTATTTTGAGCTCCAGAAGCTACCACCTCTTCTGTCAGCCAATCAGGAACTGAGGAATCAAACTCACTTCCGTTTCAGTCAAACTCTCTCACACACACTACTATAATCTCTAACACAATAATATTCTCTCTCACACACACTACTATATTCTCTTGCATAAACAATGTACTCTCTCACACACTACTATACTCTCACATACCCAACTATACTCTCTTACATACACTACTATACTCTCTCACATACACTACTATACTCTCTCACATACACTACTATACTCTCTCACATACACTACTATACTCTCTCACATACCCAACTATACTCTCTCATACATACATGTAAAAGGAGTATAATAATGTGTGTGTATGAGTATACTGGTGTATATGCGAGATTATAATAGTGTGTGTAAGACCAAGTATGAATTCTGTCCCAGGCGGCCCCTCATACATGTGGGTCCCATTCATTTATACGTGTGTGTGTGTGTGTGTGTGTTGTGTGTGTGTGTGTGTGTGTGTGTGTGTGTGTGTGTGTGTGTGTGTGTGTGTGTGTGTGTGTGTGTGTGTGTGTGTGTGTGTGTTGTGTGTGTGTGTGTGTGTGTGTGTGTGTGTGTGTGTGTGTGTGTGTGTGTGTGTGTGTGTGTGTCTGTGTGCAAGAAAATAAAAATCTTTCACTAAAAGGAAATACAATCTTGAAATGCTAAATTGCTAGTTACAAATCACTGCTAAAAGTTTGAGAACAAAATCGGTGAAACATAGAAATGTACTTTTAATAAACTGTGTACAAATGTCCCATTGTCTTATCGTATTCCCTAAACATTTTAGTATCAGCGTCTTAACTCCACAGTGTCCTCTGCAGGTTAGATTGAAACAAATGAACAAATCCAAGAACAAGGGGGTCTTTTCTCTGGACTTCAGCAGGATCATCCTCCACTTCTCCTGTCGTGGAACGGGAGCTAACGCGGTAGCTGTTAATGGCTTATCGATTTCTAATGCAATGCAACAGGCAATCTACAAGTGGGCTAAGAAATTAAATCATGGCATCCTATGTTCTTGGATTCACCCGCACACACACACACACCACCCCCCCCCCCCCCCCCAACACACAGACACACACACATATATAAGAAGTCATCTTGACTTTGAGATGACTCTGAGATGTCTCAGAGTATGTATCTGCCTTATCTACTGTGTTTACCCGCAACGGAAGAGGGAAAAATATAGCTTGAGTGTTGATATTGCTAAAGCCTCACTCTTTGCTCATCCAACACTGGCCATGGAAACATATGACAGTTTTTAAGTCATCTTTTGGGACTTTTTCTGACGGAACATGACTAATCGGATATATTTCTAGCCCCATCAAAAATCTAGCCCATCAACGCAATCAATCAATTGTTTCCAAAATGGGCGCCCTGGGATGGAGATAGCCACAGAGCAATTTATAATTGGTCCAGTAAAAATGACAGCCACTTCCCAAGTCTCCCATTTGGAACCTGCTTTAACACTTGTACGCACGCACGCGTGCGCACACACACACACACACACACACACACACACACACACACACACACACACACACACACACACACACACACACACACACACACACACACACACACACACACACACACACACACACACACACACACACAGAGAAGAGAGAGAGAGAGAGAGAGAGAGAGAGAGAGAGAGAGAGAGAGAGAGAGCGAGAGAGAGAGAGAGAGAGAGAGAGAGAGCGAGTGAGAGAGAGAGAGAGAGAGAGAGAGAGAGAGAGAGAGAGAGAGAGAGCACGGTGGTGAGCCAGCTCTGGGTCTGGCCGTACCTCCGTTCATCGTAAGGCAGGAGGCCAGACGTTTCCCAAGCCTCACTCAGTGTGTGTGTTTCTGCATGTGTGTGTCTGTGTGTGTGTTGGGGGAAGACAAACAGATTTTTTTTTTTAAATAGAGATATCGACTGAAGCTTTAAACTTAACTCGACCTGCTCCCAGAGACAGCATGATTAGTGGTAATGCTCATATCATTCCCACATATCACGAACTGTAACATTGTATGACCATGTGGCCTGGCTCCTTTAAGTCCATAAGGAGTCTATAGATAATGGTTTCAGCCATACTTACACAAAATAGTACACACTTGTAATGAGACACTTGTTCTCGTTTGGATTTCCCCCTTATTTTGCCAATTAGCTCAACTTTTAACAACAAATGCTAGAATAAGCCCACTATGTAATTGACCCACTTCATAGAGGATAAAACACAAACATATACACAAAACATACACGCACACACACGCACGCACACGCACACATACATTATATGTGACAATCGTTTTCCCATCAGTGATACATAACATTATACAAGGCGGGATCGATAGCCTTTAATACTACATTTTTTTGGATTAGACGCAGTTCTCAAATGGTCCGCCTCCAAGTCGACTTTGGCCAATGCTATTTGATTGCGCACGCAGCCCCGGTGGTGCGTATTACCTTAGCCTGTTACATAGAACAGAACAGAACCAACGAAGCCACAGAGAGAGAAGGTGGTGTTAGACAATCTCCTTCCATCTACGCCTGGATGCCTTTAACTCAAATCAAATTAAATATACAAAAGCACTCGTAGCGAAAGGAGCGAGAATCAAACAAGAAGCGAAAGGTCTCAGTGCGATCGAAGGAAGGCTTTCCTAATAGCGGACACCGGCGTTTTACTGCGCGTCTCTCCGTCTCTGTGATCAATGAGCGTGTGTACCTTGCCACTGAGTTTAATTGCATGTAAAGAGATCAGTGCGCAAAGTTAGTGAGACTTAACAGTCGTGTTGCACATTTTTTTCTTTGGAAAGGATTTGTTTCTAGACTTGGTTTCTATTCTGCCGTGGATTTTAGAATAGATTTAATTTTCTTTGTCTTTTGGGTGAACGGTGATTGGATCTTACGTTTTTTTGTCTGATGTACTGCTGCTGAGACTCACTGGAAACCAGTCCAACACTTTCATTGAAAGGATTCCTTCAAGTGGCGCAGCTTCCCTGCGTGGGAGATATGGATTTGCTTTTGCTATAGCCCAGACCAAGAAATTCAAGCGGTTGGCTCTTTTGTCTTTTTCTGCTGTTATTTTACTGTGAAACAGACCGAAAACTCACATTTCAACGCAGCAGGCTACCCACCTTTGGAAATACAACCATGAACTTTGTTGTCACTTTGATACAAATCCTTTTTGCAGTAGTTCTTCATATTTCCACTATAAAGGTGAGCATGGGTACATTTGCTGTTCATTCTTACTGTAGGCTGGTATAGGGATTTTTGCTTGTTTTGGTTCTTTACAGACTGCACTAGACAGTAGTCGTCAGTCACAGTTAGTCCTTCGTTGTTTTGATTGATGTTATTTGGTGATTAGTGATCTCGATGTTGGACAACAGATAGCCTAACATATCCTGCTTATCCTGAACACATTCACCAGAGATGGTTAATATAGCATGAACAAAACATATTTGAATGATTAGTTTAGTGCTACGATGCATTCATTTATTTATTTAATTACTTCACTATTTAATTAAATATTTGTGTCTTCTCCATTTAAAAGCCTTTCAATTGCTTGTCTGGTCGAAAAAGTGAACTCTGTCTCTTTAGCTTTAGTGGTAGGCCTACCGTTATTAACGCTTAAAACGGGGTTAAAATATGAAAAGGGGTGAGACCCATTCTCAACTACATGTTCAACCTAAACATTAATTTCACAAAAATCCAGACAATCTGGAACGCAAACGGTCGCTTCCACACGCCTGCGTGTCGCCCTGAAGGGCTCGGTAGCCCACACTGGTAGAGCATAACTTCACCTCGACCGGTTTCTCACGCAATATCCACAAGGGTTACAGCAGACCCGGAGCTCTGGTCGTTGCAATACAGTCGCTCCGGGATGCGCGGTTGTGCACTTGTTCCCACGGGCGGGAAAATAATAGCACTCCGTTCCGTTCACTGTTAAAGGAGTTATAACCCAGACAAATGAACCAAATCTAAATCTATAGGCCTGTATGTATATATTGGCTTTTCGATTTGTATCATTGTCATTTTTTGTGGAGTGCTGTTTTAAGAGAAATCATCACAATATAACATGCTCCGAGTAGGCTAATGTGCTGGTGTTTGTATAATGGTGTAATGTTCTGTTTTTTGCAGACTGCTAGTATAAACAAGGAAGACCAGAAGACGGTAAAAGGCGATAAAAATGTCGGTAAGTATTGTGCTTAGAAACAGATATTCAAATGTAAATTTGCAATTTTATATTCCTCCTGTATTAAAGAGCCACCTACTGGACATGTGGTGAATTTCTATTTGAAATATATTCACATATTTGAAATCCGTTTTTGACAGCATTAATTAGTCTTCTGACACTCTGAGCACGCTTCTTCCATGCCGAAGGATTTTAGCGGTTGTTTGTTGCAAGGTTAATAAAACAGCCACAGGGTTGAAAGGTCTGACTTGGGGGACTTTGGAATAGGGCCATTAAAGTTTTCTTCAAGCGGTAGGCTTTGTTAAGGATGGCACAAATACAGACCTCACTAACAACCTATTTATTAAACGCTTAATCTCCATTTATGATCATAACAAATGGAATGTTAGTTAGTATTCACTTAGCAGTCAACCTAGGCCCAATGCCACATGCAGACATTGTTTGTTTATTGACACAGGGGCATGTGTTCAGGCCAAGGTCGGGACAGATAGTCGTAGGACAAACTAAACGTAAAATAATGGTGGAGTGGTTGGTTGTGGTGGTTGTTTATTATTGTACTACGCACAAGGGCAAGCAACTCCCTTCATCTGGCCAACCACCTGCAATGCACCTGACCTTCACACGCAGGCCCATACAGAAACCACTGGGCCTCAACTTACTCACACACCATTCTCGCAGCAGTCGTCAGAGGCCTTCCAAACACAAAGGAGTTATTTTCCATGTGTTTTTTGAGCAATACACTGGACGTGCAGATCAGACTGCACATACAAAAGGAGAGAAGAGAGCAAGAGAGAGACAGAGAGAGAGGCAGGCGGTTAAGTGAACATGTCCACGTTTGGATGTCGCCTGCTCACAAAATCTCGCAAACATTTCTCCCCCTTAACTCCTCTGTCCCCTGGGAATGTGGAGGAGAGTTCCTCCCCCGGGAGCAGGTGCTAGTCTGTTAGCTTTCTGGGTGGCTTGGTGAACACCCGGGTCAACCCAGGGCCAAACTGGTGGCTTGAGAACCACATCACTTAGACTAGACAATGATGCATACTGGTGGTGGTGGTGGTCTTATATGTAGAGCCGGACTGGATTGGTGCCCAGAGGATGTTGTTCTAGCATCAGTATAGTCAGGCGAGGTCCTTGGCGGGGGGTGGGGGGTGGGGGGGGGGTTGGTGGGGCTACACAGGGGTCACATGTCAGAGGTGAACCCTGGCGCCTCACTTCCTGGGGGGTCATGGCTGATTTGACAGCCCGGGGGTCAGGAGTTACCACTGGGGTTGCAGAAAGATCTGCCCTCCGGATGGTGGGATGAAACTCATTCACAGACAGGAAGAGCAGGGTTTGGAATGGATATGCACTGTGTTGGGTGTTTGTGTGAGCACAGATTTACAGGAATATACACACAGTTATATCCCTGTACACTGAAACACATATGCCATGTTGATGGTGGGCTTTGAACTCTGAACCGGCTTGATCAAACTTTGTTTTGCCAGGAATAATTAAGACTCTTGTCTGCACAATAACTGTCTTTGTTGCAGCCTGCGCCATGGTTTCTGTGGTATTGTTTGCCTGCCAAGCTGGCTTTTGTAATGGGCACCACTTAGGGAAATGCATGTCTGTACCTTTTTGCCTTCACAAAAGACAAGTGCTCTCTTCCACTCATGAACGGAAGTGAGCAAGGAGAGCATGGCAGAGAGGCCAGAGGAATGGCGAGATGAAGTTAGAAGTGAGAGATACTGAATGCATCAGTGCACAAAAAAAAACAAGTCTTTCTGAAAACACATAAAATCATTTCTCATAAGCCCTTCAAGTCTTCTGATGTAGGAATGTGGGGTCTTGATTTAATCAGCCACAGTATTCCTGGACTCAACGCTTTCCCCCCCCCAACCCTTCTTCTCTGGCCGTTGCAGTGGTGTCCTTCATGCAAGTGTTCAACAAGAGTCGCTGTCAAACGCGGGAGGTGCTGGTGGACATCTACAAGGAGTACCCGGACAGGATCGAGCACACCTACATCCCCGCCTGCGTGATCCTCAAGCGCTGCTCGGGGTACTGCAACGACGAGGCCATGGAGTGTGTTCCCACGCGGACTCGCAACGTTACAATGGAGGTGAGCACCTGCTGCCCTTACTCTACCGACCTTCCCTCCTCTTTTTCTTCCTTCATTCTTCCTTCCTTTACTTTGTTTGTTCTTTCTTTCTGTCTTTCTCCCATTATCTTGTAAAGGCCAAGATTGTCTTTGTCTATGAGGCTACTAAAGTTAGGGCACCAGCAAAAGTAGAGCTGTACGCTTTGGCATGCCAGCTATGTTGTTTACCCGTGAACACTGAACTCTGTTTATGCTGTGATGTTTACATACGGTCAAAATATTTCTTGGCCCCGGAACGAGAACTTACTGCTGGTATAGATTTGTTCAGGGACAAAAACATAAGGGGGTGTCTTCAGAAGTGGCCAAATTAGTACTGCTCAGAGAACTGTAATGTTGACTTTTAAGTTTTCTGTCCATGATGCCATCGGTGTTCTTCTGCTTCTATTTCAGGTACTACAAGTCAGAGAGAAAGTATCACAACATCTTTCTCAACTGAGTTTCGTAGAGCATGAAGAGTGTGACTGCAGGTAGGAACATCAACAACCCGTAATGCCATATTTATGCCTTCTCGAATAGCCCATTTGACAAATACAAAATAAAGTCTAAGAAGATTTTCTTTTTTTCTCTCCTCAGACAAAAGCCAGAAGTGAAAATAAAGAAAGAAAAGTGAGTATGTGTTTTGTTTGTCTCTTTTTTCGTTGTTTATTTGGACCTGAATGGGTGTGGATGTGACTGTATTGACTTGAGCACCGAAAAAGACGTGTCTGAAACAGGAACTAGTTGCACTGTTAGTCACACCAAACCACCTGGTACTGGAGCTGACTAAGTTAATGGTTCACACCACCATTATTCCAAGCAATGTATTTGGGGTTGCACGATCATTCGCAACACAGTGTATTCGTGTAAATGAGCGGAAATATCTTTGACGCTGTGGACCTTGAATCATGACGAGGCCAATCCATAGGCCACCAGGAGCCTCACACCAAAACGGCATCTCTCGTTGGCCACCCGCATCTTTCCCGTTCCTCCGGGGGGTTGCGTGACCCATTGAAAGCTTAGCATTTCCCGCTCGTAACAATGAACGTTTACCCCTGGCAAATAACTTTTTCTACGTAATTCCGGTTATCAGTCTGGAGAACTACGGGTTTTATCTAGCGTTTCTTATTCTTCCCTCCTGTGGATATTGAGGGCATTGTTCTCTGTTTGTCACCCGAGGTTCAGCCGGAGTGAACCAGCCCCAGGTCCACAGCCTATGGAAAAAGAGCAGGCCTGAGATATTTTATCTTTACTGGGCTCTGAGCATGCTTCTCTTTTATGACCTGGAGGGTTTAGTGCTTTATGGTGCGCTGTGGCTGTAACAGTCCAGAGAATGAAGGTGTAGCTTGGCTGCCCCAGGACCACCCGCTGTCGTGTGCGCTCCGACTCCTGTTGCAAGAGCCTGACCCTCAGCCCAGGGCTACTCCACTGTCTAATCATAGCAGTGGGTGTCATGCTGTCAACCTATTTTTATTCTTAGTTGGGTAAATAGAGGGATGAGCCCAGAGACACGCTGAGATGCAGCCCCGCTGTGAGGGAACTCGCACCGACCGAGGGTCCACATGAGTGTGTGCGCGCGCGCGTGTGTGTGTGTGTGTGTGTGTGATGGAGCCTGTGTGTGTGTTTGTGTGTGTGTGCACGTGGCTTTAGACACCTCACGGGCGGGTCAGAGAACACCACTTGTTTAATTGGATAAAGGTTGTGCATGTGTGCCAAACTGCACCTCATAGTTCAAAGCTCAGTGGATTGGTTGAGGGGAAACAGGATCACGTTAGCTCAGATTGCTAAGTCAACTCAGGCTGAATGAGCCTTTATCCAGCCCTGCTCTACCTGTGTCTGTCAAAGAGCACGTAGGCAGCTAGCTCACCCCGTGGTAGGGCAGTTTGTAGATATTACAATCGTCCAATGGTTATGACGATCAAATGACCACCTCAAATCCTTTGCAAGGGACAGACCTACACCAACAAGCATTTACACTATACTGCGAAAAAAAACAATTTATAGTTGATTAAACATCACACCTTGACCTATAACCACATGGCCTACAAACATGCACAAAACACATGCACACGTTTACCACCTTCTGTGAATCGATACCCTAATGCTAATGGGTAGACAAGATCAGGCGACAC
The DNA here is from genome assembly GCA_900291075.1 of Melanogrammus aeglefinus. Taxonomy (NCBI): domain Eukaryota; kingdom Metazoa; phylum Chordata; class Actinopteri; order Gadiformes; family Gadidae; genus Melanogrammus; species Melanogrammus aeglefinus. The sequence continues at coordinate 18,145 of OLKM01000978.1, read as the reverse complement.
TTGAAGCACTGCAGATTGATCATCTCCTGTTTGGCTTCCACCGCTTGAGCCGGTATTGATTGACTCCTGAGTCTGTGTCTGCATCAACTTAGGTGTCTCTCTTCTCTCTCTTCTGCCCTTTTCTCTGTTTTCCAGGGGCAAGGGCCAAAAGAGAAAGAGAAAGAAACAGAGAGACACTGCTGGGATTGCTGAGGCCTTTGCCAGCTCCACAGGGTGCCTAGGCCAGAGCACGGTGTCTCTCTTGATGGTTGGCTTGCTATCCAAGGAACTCTTTTGGTATTTTGTAAATTAAAATCAATCGAAAACAATCAAATCAAAATGAAAATGAAAAAGAATACACAACTATATGGTCGGGACTAAAATTCACTTTTTCTCAATTCTTTCCTATTTCTTTCTTATTTTTTTCCAATATCTGGCACAAACACTTTGTGCTGTGGAGTTGATGTGATAACAAAACGATTAATCAGGTAATGCTATCTCCATTAAACAATACCATGGTTTTTCTTCTCTTTTCTCATGTGGTCTCTTGGCCATCCTATACCAGTTGATGCCACAACCATGTCAGGAGATCTATGCTTTCGTTGTGATTCAGATGATATTTTTATTTGCAAAGACAGATAGTAATGCCACAAGTGGTCCCTGTCAAGTGCAGAGACACTTATTTTACTTGAGACTTAATTGTGCCCTTCAACGGCGCAGCGATACTGTCTGCTTTGGTTTATTGTGTTCCTGTTTTGATTACAGGCGGTCTTGAACATGACACAAAAATTGAACCACACTCATGTAAGCTGCTTCCCTGTGGGGTAGTGTAGTGTCGGCACACCGAAGTTAAATGACAGTCAAAGCATAGATTCTTGCTCACAACCACAACACACTGCTCGCCCCGTATCTGTCTCTCTGTCTCCCTATTTTGTCTACTTTGGGTGACCTTCTATCTGATAGCGAAATGTAGGCTTCACAATTGATATGGTCTCTGCCTTGATTTTGAACATTTGCTTCAAACATTTGTATATCGCACAATTCACAGAATCTAGGTAGTAACTGGTGTTAAGGTTCATGATATCATCACGAGAAGAAAAAAAAATGGATAAGTGTGCCAAAGGTTTACTGTAGCGCCAGATGGAACTCACTTAACATCTGATGTACACCTGAAACGTACAATGGACACCATCGTCCCCATGTTTGGTTCTAGGCCTCCATTCCTTCATATGGCCCAGTTGGCATATGCTTTCTTCTGTTAATCATACTGGATAGAGACGATGAACCCTCGAGCTTCATGGGCATAGGTTCATCCTCTGCTAATCTTGGAAAACAATCTCCTGTGCCTTCTTCATAATCTTCGATCCGCACAACCTTTTTTTTTCTCTCCTCCATTCCAAGAAATCCGTTTTTGTGAATGTGGTAATAATAGTACAGGCATTGGTGCAGGAGGTATAACCATATGGAACTGAGAGAGGAGTGAGTGTCAGTGTCGGAGTCCTGCGTTGATGGTTTAGTATGTGGTGGAGGTTTCTGCGTTGTGTGGGGTTGGTGAGGTATTCAGTATTACGGGATGTTGCATGAATGTCTGTGTCTGCCGTTTCTGCAGTATTCGCTCTATAGCTTAGATCTCCCTCTTTTCTCTCTCTCCCCCCTTTTTGCTTCTCTTGCAGCAGATGTGAACGTTGCTCAGAGAGAAGAAATCGCTTCTTTACGCAGGACCCTCTCACCTGTAAATGCTCCTGCAAATTCACCCAGTTAGACTGCAAGTCAAGGCGACTTGAGTTAAACGAACGAACTTGCAGGTTTGTTTACGACGCGTCACGATAAACAAACCAGCCTCCAAACCCTTTTGTGCATCTTTCTGTTCCCATGACCATATCTACCCCCGCTGCCAATGGCCTGCATTGTGTCGCCGCTCAGATGTGCATGCCTTTTGCCTGCTGCTCTTAGATGTACTTTGGTGTTAGGTGTTTGGGGAAGGTGGTAGGTCTACGCTACCCGTGTTTGTGTCTGTGTGTGTCCGTGTGTGTGTGTTTGGGTTATCACATTTATCAACAGTCTCGTGTTCTGTTCATGTCCCTTCCACACCCCCCTTGTGATTACAACTGAACATGATTCAAGTGTGATAAGAGTAGATATCATCACGTCTTGCACGGCAGTGAAATCATAATCATCGTCATCGTTTTTGGTTTATTTTTCATATCGTAAGGTAATGGAAACTAAACTATGTCTATGAACTATACATAAACAGACTACTATAGAATTTATATTTATACTGGTGGGATTTTATTTCATTATTTATTTGTGACAACAAATGTGTAATCTCACAGAGACCTAAAGAGTCAACAGATCAACCTACTTATGCTTATACAAAATAAGACCCTATCTTTATAGGGAAGGTTCGAAATAATGTTTTACTCAAGGAATGCAGACCGAACTTACCTTGAACTTAATACTAATCAAGTTAAAATCTAGTAACACAAATGGACTTACTCAGTTATGCATAAATACATGTATGTGCCAGATCAGCAACCACATAACATGGTACTAAGCCTGATGCCTCCAGCACTTAACAAGGCCCTGTGTTGGTTAACCTCTCCTGACCCAGCAAGGGACCCCCTACGCTGTGCTTAATTTAGAGAACTCACACTTTTGGGTGGTGTGTGGTGTGAGAAGGGGTGACCAGGGGCATGACTCCAATGGGCCCCTCCGTTTGCGGCCGGGCAGGGATGATTGCTGACTTTCTAGTATCCATTGACCGGCCATAACCTTCACCTCATAGTCATCTGGAAGATTTTCCGACGGTCCACTAACCCATTGTCTTTGTCTCTTCCTTGTGATCTGCAGATGTGACAAACCGCGGAGATGAGAGGAGGTTGAGGGGGTGAGAGGGACATTGGCATGAAGGAACTATTTTCTTGGCACAGCACTTTGAAACACGAGGATGCATTCCCTGCATGGAGTTCAGATGACAGCGGCAGAGAAAGTGAGCCGGAGAGAAGAACGCTTGGTGGAAACAGAGGTCCGACGGTTGTCTACGTAAAAACCACAGCTCCACCGTGAAGCTCCAGAGAGCCCCTCACATAGTCCAAAACAGGAAAGAGGCGCGACTTCGGGCCCCGACCTCAGGGCACGCCCTCGGACCGGTTCGCGGACTCTTTGCCTTTTTTCACAGTTGATCCTTCTCGAATCACATGACACAAAGCAATCATCTCCCAGGAATTTGAATCACGCGGTCCACAAAATAAAGTGGGCCGCCGTACGGACCAGGACTTGGAAGCGGACCCCGATGGGTCCGCTACGATGCTACGGATACTTTGCCGGGCCCTCAAGGTGGAATAGACACTCCAGGTCACCTTGAACTGAATCACATGTTCCAGACCCAGAGAAAGACACAGAAATAGTTCCCTCTCTGATGTGATGTCACCTCCATGGGGTGATATGTGTTCATCACTACTGTACTGACTAACACCCAATAGGATTCGGTGTGGATAAAGAAATACTTCATAAGGGATATTAATATAGGTATATATGGAGAGAAAATAGTGATTAGACAAGTTGATTGCAGTCTCCACGAGTAAGAGTGGATCTCAATGCGCCACTGAAGAAATTGGTTGACCTCCGCTTTTCCTTATTTAAATTGTATGCTATGTATGTTTTCCAAAGAAATAATTGTACATCGACGAAAGTACAGGTCAATCTAAAGCTTAAGTAACGATCCGTGTATACCTGATATCCCTTTGCAATGTACACTTCGTCTAATTTATAAAGCTAGAATATTTTGAGTATTCTATGTATTTAAGTTGATATACAGTATTTATATGCATTGTTATGGTTAATTTCTATTCACCTGTCGGAGTTTTCAATTATGTGTCAACTTGACTGTGGATGACTGTAAACAACGTTTTTTTTTGTATGAAAAAAAAAGAGTGCAGAAACGTAACACTTTGACATTCCTGAAAGAGAAGAAGAAAAAAAAAACGAACGAACGCTAGCAGCGTGATTTGTGTTGCTAGAAGGAACTGACCGCCAGTAACCAGCAAGAAATGATGCGCCAACACAGGTGTTTGTTATACATTTTTTGTTTTGGACCGGCAGTCAGACCATGTGTTTTTGCACTCAAGTGCCCTGAGACGTCATACGGAGGAACGGACGAGTGTGGCTGACGTCAATCAACATCGCACACATGGACTGGATTCATTCTGTCAGACACACACACCCACACACACACACACACACACACACACACACACACACACACACACACACACACACACCACACACACACACACACACACACACACACACACACACACACACACACACACACACACACACACACTACACACTACACACTCTCATGCCAACAAACACAGAGAAACACCCACACCCAAACACACCCCAACATACACACTCACACAGACACACACACACACACAAAACGAAGACAACTGAGCTTGCCCTTTAAGCTGAGCTTGCCCTTTACCCCCCCCCCCCACAACTGTGACTGGAGGAATCATGTCACTTGACTCCGCCCCTTGATGGCCACGCCTCCGATGTCTAATGATGAGATGAAAGATGAAACATTCTACTTGTATTTAACTGAAAGAGTTCTCTCCTGTCCTCTCATGTACAGCCACATTTTTAGTATATTTTCACATTAATATATTTATTGGTGCTGTAAAAATGATACGTTTTACAATATTAATACCCTCTTTTTTTGTTTTTAGTGTAATAAAACCTATTTATTTTAAAAAATGAATTGTGATGTGATGATGTATCTTTCCAGTGCTAGCAAAAAAACACGATTAATGAATGTGAATCATTTTAAATTAACATATTTTTATTTAATAAAACAAACCAAAGCGCTACACAACCCTACATCCACAATAATCTCCACAAAAAACATGAACCCCGTTTTTTAGTGTTTGTGCTGCATCAAAGGTTCTTCTTCTTCTTCTTGGGGTTTTTCGGCGGTTGGCATCCACAACTTGGTGCATTACCGCCCTCGCATCAAAGGTTTCTTCTTCAAACTCTGAAATGGAGCAACATTTCATTTTCAAGTGGGCACCACATTGAACAAGCCTTTGGTTTATTCAGACTGGAAAATATCAGCTACACCCCATTTTCAATGCAGATCTTCCTCAAAAGCCTGACTATTCATATGGCGGACACCATGGTACAGTGAGAGGCCCAGCAGGGGTTTCAACAACGAAGGGTCAGCTATCAATCACAGATCTACTTCAGGGATTTTCAGAGAACAATGCTAACTTTTTTGCCAGTAGATGGTTGAATCTCAAACACACCCATCTTTCTTATCCATTTACCTGTCCAGTCATCCATCCATCCTAACTCAATAACCATTCGGGTCTCCAATTACCCAAATCCTGCATTTCTGACCAGGGAACCAAGCATGCGAGCCCATGGAGTGCATGTCAACCCAACTCTGAATCCAAGGGTGGGATGGTTTAGGACACCTGTTTGAAGGCGTGACAGATTGCTGATTGAAACAAGTCAGAAGTCCTTTCTTTCTTTTTTTTGTCTCAGCATTGTGGTTTCACAATGTGACTACAGTTTTGTTGGATCTTTTTGGATTGACACCTCAGACACTATGTCTGTTTCTTTTTTGTGTTTATCAAAGCACAGTTAGATAACCTGAATAC
>OLKM01000978.1:5000-10000 GCA_900291075.1 Melanogrammus aeglefinus | reverse complement strand
AACATTTGATTTGATTTTCTTTAGATATAAATTACGATTTCTTGTTTCGGAAAGAAAACGGAATATACATTTTTGTGACAAAGTCGATCTACCAACCCCTTTCGTTTACCTTTTGCACATTACTCCCTCTTTCTTTCTCTCTCTCTTTATCCCACCATCTTCTTTTCCACGGGAACTACAAAAGCAGACCCCTGGCTGGGCCTGTGAGGCCCCGAGAATTATGAGGAGCTTAGCCACTTCATTCCAGCACCCAGCATGCCCCTGAGCCTCTTAGAGAGGCTTCCAGGAGGAGGAGCGCTAAAAGGGCACCATGCGCTACAGTGAAGTGACTTCATCCCACAGTTAAACGCCAGGTGATTTATGGAGCAAGCTCGGTAGACAAAGAAAGACACGGCAGGCGGTACACACAGATTTGACACATATATGTCGTCTTCGCTAGTCCCTGACGATACTCTTTCTATTATACTAGGGGGAGGGGTCCTGTGGAGGGGTGTTTGTGAGTGTGTGAGTGTGTGTGTGTGTGTGTGTGTGTGTGTGTGTGTGTGTGTGTGTGTGTGTGTGTGTGTGTGTGTGTGTGTGTGTGTGTGTGTGTGTGTGTGTGTGTGTGTGTGTGTGAGTAGGTGTGTGTGTGTGTGTGTGTGTGTGTGTGTGTGTGTGTGTGTGTGTGTGTGTGTGTGTGTGTGTGTGTGTGTGTGTGTGTGTGTGTGTGTGTGTGTGTGTGTGTGTGTGTGTGTGTGTGTGAGTAGGTGTGTGTGTGTGTGTGTGTGTGTGTGTGTGTGTGTGTGTGTGTGTGTGTGTGTGTGTGTGTGTGTGTGTGTGTGTGTGTGTGTGTGTGTGTGTGTGTGTGTGTGTGTGTGTGTGTGTGTGTGTGTGGTCGAGGGCTCTCATGCAATGAGGCAGTTAGAATAGAGTGTAGTTGACTCATTCCTTACATGGATGTCCTCTTCCAATGTGATTAACCTTGCCGCTTGTTTGAATGAAGCAAGGTGTACAATTCCAGGGCAAAGAGACTCAGGTGACAGGATGCCCAGACTTGTCAAGACATTCCAAGCCATGGCTTCGGGGGGGGGAACAGCCACATCTCCGCTGCCATCTGTCCAAGTGAGTGGGGGTGGTGTGTGTGTGTGTGTGTGTGTGTGTGTGTGTGTGTGTGTGTGTGTGTGTGTGTGTGTGTGTGTGTGTGTGTGTGTGTGTGTGTGTGTGTGTGTGTGTGTGTGTGTGTGTGTGTGTGTGTGTGTGTGTGTGTGGTGTGTGTGTGTGTGTGTGTGTGTGTGTGTTTGTGTGTGTGTGTCTGCGGGAGTGTGTATGTGTGTTTGTGTGTGTGTTTGTGTGTGTGCCTATGTGTGTGTGTTTGGGGAGGGGGGGTTTCCACGGAATCAAAATTAAATAAGAGACAGGAAAGAAAGAGAAAGGAGAGAGTCATTTTTTAAGACAGATGCGACGAGGCATAGGAGTGAAGCTCAGTGAAGTGAAAGCATCAGATTTGTAAACAAACAAGGGAAGATCAAAGAAGTAATTAGAAGGGAGTAAATGGGTGTTTTTTGACAGGAACCTGGTTCTGTCGAGATTAAGCATTGTTAGTGGGTACACATAAAGTCTTGTCGTTCTACGTCTAAAACTAATGTTCGCTATATTCTGTAGACTGCCACTGTGAGAGAGTGTTTGACGTTTATTTCCTGCAATTCACAGCTGGCAACGCGGGCCGCCGTGCCACACAAAAGACAAGAGGAAGTCACCGTTTACACAAGTCATCTGGCACAGAGACAAATGGATTTTTCTTGTGCAGATTTTCCCTTTCATCAAGTTTAATTGTAAGCTACCTTATTTAAAACAATATACATGATGTAAGGATAGAATTGTATCACTCTCTTTTTCCAAAGGAGAAAGAGAGTGGCTTTACTAATCGTAAAGCCAGGTTTATTTGTGGAGCCTGACTTAACATACATGCCCTACTTAGGCCTAAATAAATAGAAAACACTGTTAACATGAATCCTATATCCATAGGAGAAAAGAAAAGCTAAATAATCTTTGATATGGAATGACCCATTTCTAGAGGTGCTTTTCTTGAAATAGGCAACAGATGGAGAGACAGACACATAATATTAAGAACGGTGAACGTTGATAGTAGCATTTCCAAGAATAAGCTTTTAAATGGAAATATTTTTGTAGTATCGGAAATAGATTTGAAGGTAAACCTGTGCGTTTGCACAGATGAGAAGGCTAGCACACATCGAGTTGACAGTAGCCATGTCTGAGGAGTTCCCTCTGTAGGGAGTAAGCCTTGTGGCTTCAGTTCAGGTTCCGCCTCGATCCCGCCTTAAAATGAATGACGAAGTTCATCTGCTGAACTGAATAAAACAGTAGCGGCGCCTGAGGCAAGTCAAGCAAGCGAAACATTTTACTTTTTGTAATCAGAAATACACTGAATAATTGTGTCCCAAATATATCGGCATGGAATGCTTTTCTGTGATTACATTTTTTTCCCAACCTATATTAAAAGTAAAACATAAGTACTCGATAGCATCAGTAGGCTAGTGTACACCTCTCCAAAATAAAAGAGTCAAACCTTTAATACATTTTTATTTGTCATGGTCCATGGATGGTTATAGTTTTATTGGTGACAGCAATGGCATTCAGGACTGAAGGAGCTAGGTGGAAATACACAGATCTGCATACTCTCATGAGTATGAGGTAGCAGGTAGGGCACAGGTAACAGGTATCAGGATCATGTGCTCATTGGAAGAGAAAGGATACCATTGCACCCGAGACAAGATGGATTTCATCAGTCACTCTCATAGCCGCTGAGACAATGCGAATGATGACACGTTGTCAGCAACGGTAAATAATGGTACAGGGTTAGCCAAACTCAACAAGAAAATGTTTGACATATCCATTACTGAAATATGGCTTTAATTGCTAAGGATTGTTACACACCAATTATAAACAATCAAGACATGACAACTATTTCGGCAAATTTGGCAACATCAAGCTTCTACTCATTCCCAGCCTGAGAACTACTACTTAAAGTGAGCGTTTGTGCCCTGAGGAGTTAAACAGCTATACTCAGTGACCCTGCTGGCAAACACAGGCTGAAGATGAGATTAAGTAATCCATCCCGCATTGCACCTCCTCCACTCCAACATTAAACTAGCTAGGATTTGTCAGCGGTGTATAAACACACATGAGATGACAGTCCACACAAACAATACGCAGACAGACAATGCCAGCGAAAACAGTGATTCATGTAAGCCGCTCATTATCCGCTCATCGCACAACACACCGGCATTCCCATTCATGGCTTGACTTCCAACACCCGCCGTTTGACTCAGGCACAAACAACGTTTGCGGGGATGAAACAGAAAGTTGAATGGCAGTCTGCCCAGCTCACTTCAGTCACTGCACCTTTGGCACCCTGCCTCAACTGTACGACGGCATGGTGCTAAACGGTGAATAAAACGGTACCAAACATCTGCCATAAATATATTATGACAAGGTCATCGACCTCAATAGAACTCCTCCCATCGGCCAATCCGACATCTGCTTTAGTCTGATGTCATCACTCACCTCATCACAATGCGGAAGACACCACGGTAGCTTCTTGGAGCTCTCTCTGGCGTCACGGTTGTCATGCATTCATGTTATTGCGTGCCAACATATTTGGTTGATGATTGTCAGTATCGATACACTGTATGAATTACCGTTGGCAACGGTAGTGTCTTTGAACTTTAATAATCCAACCTTCCATCAAAATGTCATTCTCATTCTCCCATTGCTGAATTATCCCTCAGAGGATAAACCACTAAGAAGAGGCTGCTGAGACCTCCTTGGTCTAGAACCCATAGTTGTTATTATCATCTGCTTTCATTTTAAGACACAGAGTTTTGCAAGTGAAACATCGCTGCCCTGAGAACCAGGGCTTAGGGGTTGGCGAGTCATTCGGTAGGTGCTAGTCGTCGCCTGACTACAAGAGGTCTACCAGGGCACCTCTGTATCTCCCTCATCAGTACCCTCAGGGGACTTCAGAGAGAGAGAGAGAGAGAGAGAGAGAGAGAGAGAGAGAGAGAGAGAGAGAGAGAGAGAGAGAGAGAGAGAGAGAGAGAGAGAGAGAGAGAGAGAGAGAGAGAGAGAGAGAGAGAGAGAGAGAGAGAGAGAGAGAGAGAGAGAGAGAGAGAGAGAGAGAGAGATGGAAAGAGAGATTGAGATAATGAGAGAGAGACAGATATCTTTAGATATTAAATAACTGCAAGTACATTTCACATCAATTTGAGTGATTTCATATAATATTTTAACCACTTCCGATAATGACCAATGGGATGTAGTTGGGTTGTGTTGTGTTGGCTCTGTGGCACTGCAGACACATCTAAACTCAATGATCCAGGGGCAAACATTTTCATGCCAGCCAACAGCAATCTAGGACCCATGGCCGGAGTACCTAAAAAGAGCCACCAGGGTGAATCCCAGCTGTTATGCAATAAAATAAATAACTGAACCAGGGCCACAGCCTCATGTAGAAGTGAATAGTGGTTCCTGGTCCAACTCTAGAACTACAACACAGGCACAGCCCCACCTGATCTTTAAGCCGCTTAGAAAGAACCTTGGAATGTATTCCTTTCCAAGGTTGTTGTGTTTTTCATCGTTGATATGTTTGGTTTTTAAATGTTTCTCACCAGTTGCAGTCTCTGTTTGTTGTGACTTTATCTAGCAGGCTAATCAGCCGACCCGGCATGTCCCTGCTCTGGTCTTATCAGATCCAGAAGTTAGCCGTGTTTTCTAGAGGTCCCGGTCCAGCCCGCAGGCCCAGTCCTACCTTGATGGACAGATAGAAGGCTTCTGGCAGCAGAGCGTGTCGTGGACAGATTCGGTTACTGTTAACTTTAATGTTATTGAGAGAAGACTTTTGGATACATTTTAATGTTGCATGTCATTATCAATAATGATGATGCTATTGTTGCTTGCAGATAATGTAGGCTGGTCAAAAGCAGAAGATTTAGACAGAAAGA
>OLKM01000977.1:188726-191685 GCA_900291075.1 Melanogrammus aeglefinus | reverse complement strand
AAACAGACTGACCAACACTGCAGCACAGTATTCTGTCTCTCTCTTTTCCTCCCTCTGTCTCCCCCTCTCTCTCTTCACCTCTCCCTCTCTCTCTCCCTCTCTCTCTCTCTCTGCCTCTCTCTCTCTCTCTCTTCCCCTCTCCCCCCACCACTCTCTCCCTCTCTCTGTCTTTTTTTTCTCTCTCTCTCTCTCTCTCTCTCTCTCTCTCTCTCTCTCTCCTCTCTCCCCCCCCCTCCCCAGTCTACTTCTCAAAGCTGCATCTTCTCTCTGTTGACAGCTTTACTCGGCTGAAAAAAAAAAACTATAAAAAAGGAAAGAGAGGCAGCAGAATCACTGAGTAAAAGGGAAAAAGAGAGAGCAAATAACAGCCCATAGAATGTTTTGATTGTGAAACCAGAACATTGGTACAGAACCACAATGGCTGGCCCGAGGAGCCCAGTGTCCCTCCAGGACTTTTCTCCCAGGCAATGATGTAAGGCCATCCATTTCATATGAAGCATTCGCTTGTTGCAGTGTTTACAGTCTATTTATACCTTCCCTGGCTCCTCACAATAAAGAGGCCTATGTTAGCTTGATGGTACTTTAAATAGCTTGTTTGTTTAAAAAAAAAAAATAGAGGAAAAGGCGGAGAGGTTTGCTTTAATAGTAGTGATAGGTGACTAAAATGGTGGAAAGTGAATGTAAATGTGCGCTTCTAAAAATAAATGTTGAGCTGCCCAAACCAGTCTGAGGCCGTGTCAGACGGGGCACCTGGGCTGTGAAAGAGGATCCCTGGTTTCTTTTGGACAATCCATAAATGAAGAACTTGATGAAGTTGTGAGGCACAGACCTGGCAAGTACAACAGGCACATAAAGCTTGTGTGTGTGTGTGTGTGTGTGTGTGTGTGTGTGTGTGTGTGTGTGTGTGTGTGTGTGTGTGTGTGTGTGTGTGTGTGTGTGTGTGTGTGTGTGTTTGTGTGTGTGTGTGTGAGTTGTGTGTGTGTGTGTGTGTGTGTGTGTGTGTGTGTGTGTGTGTGTGTGTGTGTGTGTGTGTGTGTCTGTGTTTGTGTGTGTGTGTGTTTCTCATCTTCAAATTACGACGGCTGCCATAAGCAATTAATGTGTCACTCTGCATTGATGCTGCCTGTTTGTGTGTGCATGTGTGAGTATGAATGTGTGTGTGTGTGGGTGTGTGTCTGTGTGGTCCTGTGTGTGTATGAATGTGTGTATTTTTGGTTTGGTGTGTCTGTGTGTGTACGAATGTGTGTGTGTTTGTGTGTATGCATGTGTGCATGTGTCTATGTTTGTGTGTGCGTGTGTGTGTGTGTGTCTGCATATGTGCGTGTGTCTATGCTTGTGTGTGGGTGTGTGTGTGTGTATGAACGTGTGCGTGCGGATGCGAGTATCTCCATGTGGGTATGCGTGTCCAACGTGCATGATGTGTATTTCATCATATCCTCCATGACTCCATATCTCCGCTCCACATCCCCATGACTCGAGCGCGCTAGCATCTCATTGTGTCTGCGTCTGTGCGCTCGCCTCCCAGCCGCGTGCACGTGGACCAACAATGTGCGCCCCGCTTGGTCAGTGGCCAGTGTGCATGTGCTAAGCACGCGTGTTTGCGGTGCCAGCCGGGGCCACAGTGTGTACTATGCTGCAGAATAAACAAGTCTCTCTGTGTCCACAGTCTGTAATTAAAGCCATATAAAAGTGCACACGCATGCAGTTGCAGCTACACGTCAGAGGCCTCAAACCGCCCCTCTCCACTTAGACTTCACCAGGAGAATCTCCAGCGGACGGGCGCTCTGGAGCTCGCAGCTCCTTGATCCAGGCAGCAGTAGATCAGATATGTCGCGTGGGGTGCAGTGGAAGCGACGTTTCGGCTGCTTCACTGCTGTCTTTGTGAAACCCTTGCCCTTTTTTTTTTTTCCCCCAGACGGTTCCGTGATGGTGCAACATCTGATGGGGACTTTGCTCGGACCTGAGCTGTTTACATACCACCGAGTCATTTAGAAGGGGACCTTATTAAATGGGACGGACAGGGATGTTTAAATATGAGTTATTAAAGAGCCGTATAGGGAGGGGCATCTTGCCCATACCGCAGTCAAAAGGGTTCGAACCCCAGAATGTTTTGGCGGGTGGAAGTCAAACACCTTAGACATAATCGGACTATGCTGCCTCCTAGGGCCTTGAGCCCCCTCAACAGCTCCCGAGCCCCGGCTTTAGATTATTTCTTGGCATCATACATGAAAACCGTTTGCAAACATTTGGAGGTTGAACAACGGCCATGTAGTCAAGGCTTATGGGTGGCATGATTCGGGGTCCGTCGGCTGATCTCCAGGCCATTCGGTGGACGCATTTATTCAGAGCATATTGGGTGCATTCATTGCAGGGGTTGTCCCATTGGGATTCGGACCCCTAACCCTAGCATTGTAAATGCCACGTGACCAAATTATTATTTTATGAAATAACACTGGTGTAAGAGTAGCTGATGTTTTGTTGTACCAGTGAGATCCAATAATAAGCCATAATTAGGCATATGTATGTGTGTCTGTGTGTGCTTTTCAAGCCCATTCAGTCAGTGATGTCAATGCACCACACGATATGTACTGCATAGCTTCTTCGGCGTGCTAGCACTAAAATGATACAGCTCTAATCAAGTGGAGGTGAATGTATGTTATTGTGAGGGTTCGTGAAAGCATTTTTGTTTGTGTGTGTGTGTGTGTGTGTGTGTGTGTGTGTGTGTGTGTGTGTGTGTGTGTGTGTGTGTGTGTGTGTGTGTGTGTGTGTGTGTGTGTATATGTGTATTTGTGTGTGAGTAGAGAATGAGAGAGACTGAGGGAAGGAGAGACAACAAGAAAGAGAGGGAACAGAAGCAACTTTAGCATTGTGGTTTCCGACCAAACTTTGCCCTCTGGTGGTTGGAAATATTGTACACCATTTTTAGAAAAAATTGTTGATAGATATGGGGTGAGTATTA
>OLKM01000977.1:156226-183726 GCA_900291075.1 Melanogrammus aeglefinus | reverse complement strand
ATGGTATGCTGCCGGTACGTCCGACCTGCTCTAGCTAGAACGTGACATAATTTCCTGGCTTGCAGCACTTATAGCGTTCCCGTTTCTCATTGCCTAATCATTGTTATTGCTAGCTACATTAGCCACTTTAGCAAACCAGATCGAAAACAAACTTGACATTGTATTGCACGGACAGCAAGACTGTGCAATGCATAATTGGTAACTGGAATAAAGTACTAATTTAATCAAGTTACTTAAAATCTATATTAAAATGACCAACGTGATACAAATACAAAGAAAATACATCTCTTTACGGGTGCACGCATTTTTGTTGTCGAGTCTTACAGTCGGCCTCACTGGACTCGCTCTACTTTCAGAATAGCGAGTGGGACCGACCACAAGGGGGCGTGCCTCTGTGAAAGGCTGCAAGAAAGCTGGGAGATTTACACCTTACAACTAGGACGTACCAGTGTACCATACAAAGCTAGCTTAGCCCGTAGCTTATGAGATATTCAAAAACTATAGTAAAAAAAAAAAATCTGGAACACTTCTGGAAACAAGAGAAAGCCATAGAGGAACAGAATAGATCAATTCAACAACAGTTTTGAAGGTATAGAGAGACTTTGGAAAATAAAATACATAGGCTAACCAGGCTTCAGTTCTGTGCAGACTAAATACTACATGCTTAGAGTTCAGTTATACAACACATTACTGTCGCAAAATAAAGGATAAAGGGATAAAGGAACAGAGATAGAGACAGACAGACAGACAGACGGACGGACGTGCGGACGGACGCACAGACAAACAGTAGAATTTGTGATTACAAGTTGGCCTACACTGTTGAGTGATGCTGCCATCACCTGGTCAATCAGAATATTAAACTAGCCTACTTAATATTAAACTCAATGGCACTTATCCGTACATGACTTGTCTAAACAGCAAGTAATTCACAAAACACTTTTTATGGAACAAACATTGAAATGTGTAGAAAAGCAGTAGTATCACTTATTTACCAAACGTATGCTGACTGCTTTAGGCCCAGCTCTCAAAGGTCTAGGGTTCAAACCCCAGTCAGCAGTCCTTGAGATGCCTTTACCCTACCAGCTAATTAATGATGCCTATCCAAACAAATGCACTGTCTGCTAATGACTAAACAGTAGGCCTGATTATTTAAATCTGACTTAATTGCACACACTTGTTTGACTAGATCATATAGGCTTACACATGTCCGCTGAACTCTGTTTACAGGGATAAAGAAATAGTAGAGAAAAAAAAGTAAAGAAAAGAGCAACATCTCTGTTAACTTCAAACATCAGCTGTAGGGATTTGTAGACAAAACTAAAGCAGGCCGCATGGCCCATCAGTCGAAGGGCAGCGGTCTAAACACGCCCCTGGGGGGGTCTCACATCACCTTGAACCCCGCGGCTCTTCGTGTGATACCTTGCCAAGCCTAAGAACATGAACCAGGGCGTTGATTTGACTGCTCCCGTGGGGGTGGGAGTCTGTCGAGCGCCACCGGGGGTTGGCCAGGATGCTCCTGCTGTTCCCTGCTGTACAACCATCCCAGAAGATGAAGACAAACGATGCGCAGACAGATGGCACTTGACACGGCTGCCGTTTCATTGTACGTTACCACGAATCCGTAAATCACCTAAATTCAGTTCACCCGGTTGGTGACTGGGAATACTTTCAATATCCCATAGTTATAGGCCTATCACATAACTTATTTAGACCACCAAAACGCACGATCGCCACTACGAGCATCCACTAGGAGGCGGTGTAGCTCAAAGATTACTACTGAATTTTGGATGGGAACGAATCATTGCCAAACTATTTCCTCCTTCCAACATAGCTATAGCCTTGATAATATTTCAATCCCTGGTAAAGAAATTTATATTGGTCAATGTGATAAATGCAGGCGTGACATATTGGGAGTAGGGTTTCCATGGCCCGGCCTTGGACCCAGCATTAAGTGGACCGTGTCTGCCACTAACCAATACGTGAAGGCCTATGGGGATAGAACATGACCGTTTAAACGAGGGAGACCACTTCAAAATAAAAACAGGTGGAGGTTTGAATTTCCGCAACTCTGAAATGCTGAGAATAGACGTGAGCAAGTCGCGTTTAAGGAGGGCAAGACCTCATAAGTGATAACGCAATCATTTTTGCGAGATTTAAATAATAGGCCTATATTTTCTATTCAAAATGGCGAAAGTTAGATAATAAAAAAGTAAGTAGGCTCATATATTTAATATATTTATATCTATAATTCTTAGGCCTAGATGCTGAAGCAAATGGATTCGTTCTTATCATAACAATATTCATAAAAATAATATTCAGTATCATAGGCCTATTCACTAAGAGACAAAAAATAGAAAATAAAAAATAATCCATTCAACTCATCCGTGAAAAAATAAGCATGTAAAATATGCATTTGAATCCTATTTATTGTCAATCAGCCAAATTTGTTTTAGAAAGCTTATTCCAATAAATGGACGAATATATCCAGAGGCAAAAGAGAGATTTGAAATTACATTTTATGTACATTTTTGTGTACACATAGCCTACATTCTGTTTAATAATGTGCATAACAACGAAAAACAATATCC
This sequence comes from Melanogrammus aeglefinus, assembly GCA_900291075.1. Taxonomy (NCBI): domain Eukaryota; kingdom Metazoa; phylum Chordata; class Actinopteri; order Gadiformes; family Gadidae; genus Melanogrammus; species Melanogrammus aeglefinus. Next base: position 181,138 of record OLKM01000977.1, on the reverse strand, counting down.
ATCACTCGATAGTAACATTTTAATAGGCTATGATAATCTTTACGCGCAACGCAACAAACAATGCAAAGGCCACATTATATTATCTGCATTGACTTGAATCCACTTCGACGGTCTCTATCTTAATCAGCCGAGTTTATCTTAATAGGAACAATTACCAAAGAGCTAATGGGTTTAAACAACCTTTGGCCCCTAGGACCCAAAACACCAGCCCATTTCAAGTGGACGTCTTCCTCACTAGACAGAATGTGTGTGGCACACTCACAAGTAGGCCTACAAACACACACGCAGACACGCACGCACAGCACACACACACACACACACACACACACCACACACCCACACACACACACACACAACACACAACACACACACCACACACACACACACACACACACACACACACACACACACACACAGTTCGGACACAGCCCCACGATGTAGCGGAAGTTTTTAAGCAACCTTATCTATCGCTTTATCTGAGTTGGCGATGTGCTGCAGAGAGACGGGTCAAAGGGGACGAGGAGCCGGAGCAGCTCAGAGCATTAGGGATGTGGAACACATGTTTCTAGACCTGTCACGTTATAGGCTATTTACAGTGTGCAAGAAATAGCCACTGCGAGTAAAACCTTTTGATATAAGGCCTAATCAGTCTGAAATAAGTTGTCTAAAGCGTAAAACTCTCTTGGGCATTGGTAAGAGAGTGTCGTTTTAAGGCTGAAACCCGACCCCCTGACTAGCTTCTTTGCACGCGTGTACGAGCCGCAAGAGAAACTCTCAAACGCAATACATTTTCTCGTGCTTACCATCTTCGTTTACTTTATTTCTCCAATTATTGCCGCTAAAGACAGGCTGGTGTTGACTCTTGCTGCTCCGGCTAAAACATTTCCCGACCATTTATCAGTTCGCAAGGCGCGCAAATAGTCTTTAAAACTATAAACACCATCGCCGAGTCGGAGACAGGCGACCCATTTAGCCCGTGGCTGTGCTAAACCCTGGAGATAAAACAAATGATAATACTGTCTGTCTCCTGTGGCCCGTCTCCACAGGCATTACTGGCTTTAGTGCCAACACAGTGAAAGCAGACGGCACTGTTGGAAATGGGTAATTACGCATTAAATAGTTGTTCAAATCCATGTGCTTGTTATTGCACCTGTACGTCATTAATAACTAAATAAACAACGTATAGACATAATAATAACCATAATCCAAATGTATTGGAATATTTCCAATACAACCAAAGCGTCAGCCATGTGGGGGAAAAAATAAGGATATTGAAAATGAAAAGTCGGAAAGTGTCGGGGCCTGCAGCGTGGGTGGGGAGGTGGGGGTTTGTTGTCATCTGTTATCACGTCCTGATAAGCCGGCCAGTGGCACCAGGATCTCTCGCAGGCAGACGGCCGACTGTGTTGCTCCTGGTTTCAGGTTCCGTGTTCAGAGACCAACCTGTTGTCTCCTTCTCGCGCTGATGCTCGTCTACCCCATTTCCCGCCCATCAAATATCGGAGGCCGCTTGACACCGACACAACAAACACACACACACACACACACACACACACACACACACACACACACACACACACACACACACACACACACACACACACACACACCACACACACACACACACACTATTTCACTTCTCACATGCACACGCACACATTCTCTCTCTCACACACACACACACACACACACACACACACACACACACACACACACACACACACACACACACACACACACACACACACACACACACACACACACACACACACGCCTATTAATTTCGGAGAGCAATTTTAACATTAACACTTTCTTATTGAAAGTGTTAATGTTAAAATGTAGAACTGTACGAAACATTTGCCGCAAGGCTGTTGTGTGCGTAAGCGGCACACATTAAATAGATAGAGAGTGGTAGACCCATTCACGTTGGTTGGCTGAAGCAGCGTTCAACGTCACCAGACGTGCCTGCACCAGTGGTTGGCTCCAGGACGTCCCAACTGCACCCCCCACCCCCCTCATCTCTTCTGCGTCACCGTGAAAAAGGGAGGCCCGGAAAAAAAGTTAGGAGACTAAGTTGACATTTCAAATGCACACTTCACTCGAGATCATCCCGCTATAACAAACTAACACGTTTGTTTCAATAAATATTAGATTAATCCAGAGTTTACAGAAAGTCTTGGGTTGCCTCCATATGAGGTTAATAGATGTCGGCAATGTTTTCTAACATCAGCACGTCCACCCCCTTCTCTGTGAAGGACATATTAAACTTGGAGCAGAGTCATGGGGACATGGCTTCCATGGACATCATATCGTCTCGGATGGATTGCGCCCTGCCGGCCCCCTCCTGCATGCTGTCCCGCTTTAAGCAGGAGTCCCTCTTGGAGGTTCCATCCGGAGCCTCGGTGTTCGGAGAAGACCTCCAGGACCCCAAAGTCAGCCGAAGCAACGCACTGAATGTGGTTTCTTTTTATGGGAAATCGTTGAAAGAAATGGACAAAGATGGGAAATCGAACTATTTTAAGCAAAAGCACAGAGAAGGTGAGTCAACCATTATAATATATTAAGGAAAAGAGGCAATGAGACCACATATTCTCATTTTAATCTGTCCTTCAGTAAAATACCATATTTAAGTTATTTTTTCCATAAATTAACGACCCGACACAAATACACAGGAAGAATTATCAATAGAATATTTTAATTAACCAAAAAAAACACGCTGATTAGCGAGGTCCATTATCGACGAGCTCTCTAAAGAAGGCCACACCAAAGTAGGCCACTGTAATTAATGCATAAAAATACCGGAATAAAACATCTCCTGAGTTATTTCATAACAATGGTTCTGACGTGTGCATTTCGTTTCTTTTTATGTGCTTAAGAGCTCACTTCTCTAGATGCCGCGGCGGACATACGAAAGACCCAAGAGGAGCCTGAGCACCCTAAACTGAGGAAGCGGAGAAAGCCCAGGGTGCTCTTCTCCCAGGCGCAGGTCTACGAGCTGGAGCGGCGCTTCAAGCAGCAGAAGTACCTGTCCGCCCCCGAGAGAGACCATCTGGCCGGGCTGCTCAAACTCACCCCGACGCAGGTCAAGATATGGTTCCAGAACCGAAGGTACAAATGCAAGCGTCAGAGGCAGGACCAGAGTCTGGAGCTGGTGGGTCTGCCTCCACCCAGGAGGATCTCGGTCCCAGTGTTGGTTCGGGACGGTAAATCGTGCCTGGCAGACACGGTCAATTACAACACGTCGTACAATATGGGCATGAATCATTTCAGTTACACCAACTATCCCACGTTCACGAATTACCCGAACCCGGGCTGCAACTCAAACTATGGGTACAGCCACCCAGCAGCCACAATGCAAACCATCCAGGGGTCCTCCGGTAACGGGGGTTACCTGAACTTTGGGGAGCTGAATAATGCCCAAAATACCTTTTCAACCAGTAACGGAGTGCCATCGTTACATGGCATTAGGACATGGTAAATATGAGCACAATATAATCTATTTCAATAATCCAATTAATTTGCCAAATGTGTGATTTCTATTTATGTCCTTCAGAACAGTGTTTGTTAGAACTTTAAAAAATCGGCCTGATTGGTGTTTTTTCTCCAGTAAACCTGCAGATTTTAGATTTATGTACAATTGTGTTGAACGAATTGTGTTTGATGATGGAATTAACATTTTTTTTTTTTAAGAAAAGAGCCACATTAATTTCCCAAGGCCATTTACACTTCATTTTTAAGAAAAGGCCAGGAATGTATTAGGTCATGCCAAGAAAATATTTCCACCATTCGACTTAAAAAAAAGTCTTTGAGCCTTTTTTTTAATGTGTAGGCCTAAAAATGACTGTATTGTTGTCATATGTATATGTAATATATGTATATATATATATATATATATATATATATATATATATATATATATATATATATATATATATATATATATATATATATAGCCTACACACACACCAAGGGTTATATATTAATTATCAATAAATAGGCCCATAACTAATTTAACTAACCTATAGGCACTATATACGTTTTGGGTAGGAGGCTATAGCTTATATTACCTTAAGGCCTAATTTAATTACATGCCTTAAAATCCCATATGGTTAGTCTCGGGTTAAAGCGTTGAAGTGGCTGTTACCCAACTTCCTTCAACTTGCTCAGATGGGGCTAAAAGGTTACTAAAGTTTACAAATATCTCTCGTCGGCACGTATGCATTAGGGCCTCAATGAGGTACTAAATGTTTTCCTTCTAGAATTTACATTGGCACATTCAGTGTCCACGTTGTGTTTAAATGGATTTTGACCCGGAAAACTGTAATCCGCTTCCGGAGTGGTTTTAAAAGTTTAAATTAAAGGTTAGAGAATATTTTTTCGATGCCAACATCTATTGTTTCAGTTTATATTATTATAGAATATAACAAGTGCAAGATTGACATCGATATGTAAAAGATTTGATCAATAAATTGTGTAAGTTAAAATAACTTTCTTCATTCTATTAATAACTTGCATGTACTTTTTAACACTTTTTCTGTCATGCCCTATATCTACTGATGTATTACATTTTTTTGTGGGCTTAGGAATAAAAAAAAAAAGTTTTATATTGTCCTTTGGTAAATATCAAACTCCAACAAAATGCTATAGCTCAATAACTTTGCAGACGTTTGTATCCAAAGTGATATGTACATTTCTCGGAAGGAAGAAAAACAATATATTGCTGTTGATACAATAAAGATGTTAATAGAAACAAGTGCCCAGAACTTCACAATTACTTCTCATCTAATAAACTCCCAGTCAAACTTTCCTGTACAGTACAGTATGGGCGTTTGATTGACGTGATCACGTTCCTACATGCCTGAATAGTCCAATTTGCTTTACATACAGACAAGAGTCTAGCAGAGTGTGTCTACTCTACATGAACAAGCCAATTGCCAACACTTTAAAACAGACAAGAGCTGTTTAGCCATTCCCTAAGGCTTAGCCAATCCTGCCTAGGTATTGTCCCAATGGTAAACATGCAGGTATATCAACAACAGCGTTGGGTTTCAGGTCAAAATACTGTAATTGTTCATTTAAAAACAACAACCTCAACCTTACATTGATTTCTTGTTTCTGAAATAAACACTCTTAAGGCAATTACATCTGAAGGCTGTAAGGTCATTATAAACTTGCTCCTATTAGGTGTTGAAAAGGCAAAGACAGATAGCAGTCACACAAACCTAAAAATATCTCTCCCCACACACACAGACACACACACATGATTAATCAGCTTTTCCTGGTGTTATCTGCAGAAGGGCAGGGAGGCATGGTTCTATTGCGACCATGCATAGGGTACTGCCACCGTGGTTCCTATAACCGTTTTCACTTTGCTGTACGGACAACGGCATTAAACAGCACACTACAAGGTGGGGTTAGTAGGACACTGGTATGGTTTATTGGTCCATGTAAGCCTTACAAACACTGCAGGTTATATAATAACAATTCAATTGCAAACAGGTGATATCACGTATAAATAAACATTGGGATAATTATTAAATAATGTAAAGCTCCAATTCTCAAAAATAGTAATTTCTTAAAATTGGTTAACTAAATGTAACTCAAATTACAGGATAATTACAGTGCAAACAATCACTCTTTGTATTTTAAATATTGAATACACCCAGAGGTTTTCAATTAAAGACACTTCGATATAAGTGTGTTAAAATAAAATAGTATTTATTTTCGGACCGGATAATTATTACGTTAGTAACTAGGGAGAGAAGGGATTGACAAACAATGGAATAAAGAAATGATATGGTTAACCTTTAAGCTTTTCCTTATCCAGCTTTGGGCAATAAAAGGAAAAAAGGTGGAATATTAATAACAATATTAAAATAGATATATTTTAAAACCAGCTAACTCTACTGACATTGGCCCTCATACACGGCAATGCACAGCATCACCAAAATAATAGAGAGAACTACAGCTTACTTCTTGCTACTGGAATATTTGCGGGGAACACCAAAACCTTAGTGAACCAATGTGCAATCAGTGCTTGCTTTTTTGAGGGTTACCGGAGTGTGATTGATCAATAGATATCCTACGGAGTACACTTAAACAGCACCACAGGCGTACAGCAGAGCACAACATCCACAACGCCATGCACGGAGTCGTCTCGCTAGCAGCAGTATTCGAGTATTCGACTTCAGATGGGAGGAGATATTACAGAGATTGGAGTGTGTGGGGGGAGGGCTTCCCAGGGTGGTCTCCTACAGGAAGGGGAAGAGTCTCTTCTTGACGATGTAGAGCACGGTGGAGAAGAAGAGGGCCAGGGCCAGGAAGATGAGCAGCTTGTCGGTGAGCTCCCGACGGTTGTACTTGGTGATAAGCTTCCTGCCCAGCTGGATGGTGCCTGTCATGGCCTTGAACTCCTCGTTGGTCTCCTGGACCGTCTTGGAGGACGTGGCTGCGAGGGACACACACATCGTGTCTGCCGGTCAGCGGTTGGGTTCGTTTGCTCACGCTTGCAAAAGAGGCACTGGCTTCTCAAAGCACCGGAGGAGAATTGTAGTCGAATATGCTGGTATCATTTTCAATGTTTCACCTGATTAAAATAACGTCTGGCTTTTTCATTGTTACATGGCCATTAGTTATATTTCTTACTCATATTTTGTTTTATTGTGTCGCTGCTGTTACACCCACATTATTTTTTTTTACCTATATCAAATGTAATTCAAATTTGATAGAATCCGGTATTTTCCTTTCTGATCGTCCTTTAAAACAATGAAGCTCTGAATCTAGATTAAATAAATTCCGTCTGTTACCAAGCCTTTAGCAGAGACTTTTAGCCCAAGAGTGAATTTTAGATAATCGTCTGTAGCTGGAATGGGGGATTCTCAAGGAGGCCCACAGGTAAGACTGTAGACATTGGGGTACATCCTGTAGTCATATTAAAAGACACTATGCTATCCTTCCCCTTATAGTTTAAAACCCTTCCCGAGATTGAGCCTTTGTACTGTTGCCGTCCTGTCCAAAATAAGCTCTTGTGGTACTTTGAAAATCAGTTGTGAACTTGTTTTTATTGTAGTTGTGAAGCACGGCGAGGAATACCCTTGATCATCCAGCGGATGACCTCCGCCAGCTGAACCCAACCCGTTTAACAGATGGGGACAGTACCCAAAGCACACCTACCTTTGCTAGTCATAACGGTGTTTGGCCCATAGGCGGCGCTGTTTCCACTTTATAATTTTGAACTTTGGACTTTACACTTTTAAGCACGTAACCTGATGTCGTTGTTGTATCTCTGGCTCCTCCCAGATTTGTTGTATAATTAGCCTAGCAGAAACCAACTCACCCAGTGTCGTCATGGTGTCCTCGCTCTGCTCCACCTGCTGTGCCATCATACGACTCATGCTCATCAGGCTCTCGGTGATGTCGCTGGAGGTCTGCGTCAGATCCCCCTTGGTCTTCTTCCTGGTAAGGAAAGGGAAGAAGAACAAATCTATTCAATAACGTCATGGGTGAACCTGAGTTTTTCCATTAAGTGAACCCCTAAAGGAATACTGGTATGTTACGATTCATAATCATAACTCATTTATAAGCCTTTGGTTAACAATGAACTAATCATTAACAAAATACGAATACAGATTTGTAGATGTTTATGACAATCTTAAAGGGGTCATATTTGACCATAAGTTATGCTTATTAGGCATCACAAGCCAAGACAAAATCGATCCTAGTCTAGGGACATCAAATGAGAGTGTCCCCCCAGATGTATGAACGATTGATCAGCCTACCAGTTGGTATTAACGATTAGTTCATCAATAACTTAGGCTCATACATTACTTTTGCCTGAACATTATTATATATGGCCTGGATTACCCTATTGGCAGTAATACCTATAAAGGGCATTTTAATGAAGGAAAATATTGTCATTTACATCTCAACCTATCATTTACACCTTTGTGCATTTACATTTAGATTATTTCTAATCATTTCACAATTAATCTAAAATAAGATGTTTTCATGTTTGGTTTTCATTGAATCAAATCTTATCTTAAATAACTAAGTAGCTATGGCAACATTTTTGTTTGATGTGACCTAAACCCTCGAAGTCGAAGCTCACCTTTTCCTCAAAGCATCGTCTCCATTAAGCAGAGCCTCCTTTTCCAGGGCATCGATTGACATTTTACTGGTCAGGTTTGCTTTTCTCCAAGCAGTTTGGTTACTACAAAAATCATAAAGCAACGTATGGGTGACAAATACCTTCTTCATAAACGACTTAGGCCTACTCGACAAATACATTAATTGCTAAATCATATTATATTGATGAACTCAACCCTATACTAATCGAGATATACTTTACCTAATCATCTGTTTTCGATGTCCCTCTACTTGCTGCAGTAAAGCCTGCTTATCCGACTCCTTGTCCTGCTCCAAGCCCATTTGCTCCAGATCCTGTGGCAAAACACCACCCACGTTCAATCGTCTGTGGTATTGTGCACCTTCGCTTTAGATAGAATAAATATTCATAATGCATGTTACCTGTATCCGCAGCCTGAGGTTCTGGAAACTCCCTTTCACTTTTGAATTGAGTTCTGTCAGTGTGCTTTGAGGTCCCGTACACTCCCTTACATCCTAGTCGAAAAGTTAACAGATGTGACTCTAATAACAGTATACAGATCGTCCAAAAACCAGTCATCACCTCAGCACAGTCAAATGTGAACCCAGCCGCGGAGATACTTGCTATTTTCGAACATGTCGCTCTCCCCGATTAGAAAGCGGTACACAAATGACAAAATAAACTGTCATTGCGTAATATATGAGGACAATTACATAGCCATGACATATAATGTTCTTACCTGGACGAGGGCTTTTATTTCCAAATCATATTTAAGTATTTCTTGTTCGCATATTCGGACGTGTACATCCAAGCACGCCATGTTGGCCGGTTGGCGCCGCTGCGACTACGGCAAGCATGAAGCCCGCGGATCAGATTTGACTCATGAACTCAATCTTTGATTCGCTTCCTGAACATTTTGCTTTTGCTCAAGACAAGAGAACTTTACCCTTTTAGATTGTCTTAGTGACACTTGACACACAATCGCACTACATCCGATAATTTATTATTTCATTTTAAGCATATATACATCACTTACAAATACAACACAAACAGATTAACTCTGAAGAAACATCAAAATGGACAACCCATTGTAAGGAAAAATACTCTTTTAAAGTTATTGTAAATTGTCCACAATCCTTTTGGAATCTTTTTTCCAAGACACCACTGCCACAAACAGTAAGGCACACATTTGAATGCATATTAACAAGTAGCCCAATTGGTCAATGAGGAGTGAAAGGCATGTTCTCCATTGGTGTAGCTACAGCATCAACTTGGGTCCATCGTTGAGAAGTCTATAGTCTGCACACACACAAAATGTCGGTTGCATAAATATCTAACATGTCAGAGCAGAAAGCAGTGTGTGCAATTCAAACTACAAAGTTAAATACTTTTTTGTGTTATCGATGTTCTAGTCCCAGTGGTAGTGGAGGTACCAGATGGTTTCATTGGATAGGGCTGGTCCAAGCAGTGGATTCAGCTGGGCCAGGATAGCTATTAACCAACTGTAGGGATCACAATTAATGCAAACCAATCAAGAATATTCTGAAAGAAATACCTATTTTTTTTTAAATTTTAGCTGCTTTTTGTGATCATTATAATTCTGATCCAATTGGCTTATAAAATGTGGTATTAGGTATTAACGGGTTATCACAGGATGGTAAATGAGAGCCACTGGGCGACATTAGGTCCTACTTCTCGTCTCTACTGCTCTCTAGCGTCCTTTAAAATGTAACTTGACTCCGTCGTTCAATGAATCGTGTGAAATTGTAAACCATTAGGTAGAAATTTATAAATGTGCCAAAAGGGATCAGCCAGATATTAGGCTATATTTATTTTTTATTAATCATATATAATCACTACACAATCGATTCGATACACAAAACAGTTTTAAGACGGTAAACTGTGAGCAAACATCGCTTTTCAAATGTAACAAGCTTTCGTAGACAGTCTGTCAAGTTTTCATCTGTTGTCGTTGGACCATTAGCATTTTTTTTTGCGAATGTGTGTAGGCCTACATTTTACTTCAAACAAAAACAAATTCTAATCATCCTTTGAAGCCTCACTTGGCGTAAAAAACGTCACATGCTACAGATTGTAAATACTTACAACAGGTAGCAGCATACGGCTGTCATCACCAGCATGGTCACAATCACACTGCAATAAGAAACATATGGGAAAAGAATGGTTAACCTTCAGCGACATCATTTCTCCCAAATCATATGATACAGCCAAAGACTGAGTGACACATGCAGAAAAGGGAAGTTATCAACAGTCGAAAATACCCCAAAGAAAGCAAATTGTTAGTGTGCTCTAGTGTAGGTTAGAGCGCATTACAAAGTACACGATCGTAAGGATTATACTGCATAGATTAAATACAAGATGCTTTTAAAGAATAGCTTCACCCATCATGTCTATTTGAGCTTGCCTGACAGCACTTCTCCAAGTTATTAGCACTGAAGCGACAGTAACTGTAGTCTAAAAATGTAAGTGAACTGAAATTTAAAGTAGAGGAATAGTCTACTCTCTTAAAAGTATATTTAATTTATCCAAATAGATGTAATTTACCAAGGTATACAACTCTTTCTAAACGGCTAGGTATATTTAGCCAGTGAAGCTAACAAACTCACCCTTTGTTGGGTCCTTTAGGAATAAAGAAGGGGATAACAATGCCAACAAGACCCCAGAAGGCCGTCATCACGATTATGGAGATCGTGAAAGATAGTTCGGCCATAGTTCCTCAATAAGTAGAAACAAATAGGCAAGGTAAAAACTTTGTAATTGAAGTGGGTGCAGAAGTTCACAGCAAGGAAATGAACGACAAAAACTCAGCAGCACATCACATGACCAGAGCTGAGGAGGAGGAACACCAACTGGGAGTCACGCGTCTGGAGGCGGTCCTCTGGAAAGGTTCGCGTAATATTAAGTCGGTGTAGTACTTGATATCAATCTATTTAAGTATACAATTGTCTTTTAAAGTTTAAAAGGTGAAAATATATGTATTTATATTTTATCAAAACTCTGCAAACAGCTATGCCGTGTTTCGTTCACCTAATCCAGTGGAGGTTGGGTATAGTCTGCACCGGAACATCCACCCGGCGGTGCTGGACGTCTTTTGGATCAGACGCTCTCAAATAGCTGGCGAAAGAGGCTTAAAAGAAGGGAGCTTCGTGCTTTGACCCCGAGGAACAAGACGCGGGGAAACCCTTGTTCATGTACGGCTGGAGGAAGGAACTGTAGTAGGGAGAGGTTCATAGTGGTGCGCCATAACCTTGAGATGTTTCGGGATTGAAGGAGGGAAACATTAAAGGGCGGCCCCCGGTGGACGGGGCTGGGTCAGGCAGAAATCCCCATGCAGGGCAACAGGTGGACCAGCCTGTGCTCAAATCTATTTCGTGCACATATTGCATGGTTTTAAGTATTCTCCATTAAAGGGAGTTTTCTATTTACCTTTAAAAAGATGTTATCTGCTCATGAAAGTATATACATTGAGGTTGCATGCAAAACAGTAATCCTAGATTCCCTCCCTTTGTAAATTAAGAGTTTTAGACAGTCTCTTGACAGTCTGATATTTTAGTATTTGGAATCAAGCCGTGAGCCATTAGTTTTCCCTTACGACAATTACAAGTGACCGCATTGAAGAAATGCATTAGTATCATGTGTGAAGTTATTTCACAATTAAATGCAAGCAGTACTCGCATTATACCTAAATAAACATCTTGAGCCTAAAATGTTACCAAATGGCATTTAATAAAAACCTACAAACAACTATAAAGAAAATTGAGGCTGACAAACGTGAAGTCCATTTATACAACAGTTTATTTTGTAGGCAAAAGGTCTTGTTACTCCTGCATCTTCTCAATGGTCTCCTCCTTGTATTTGCCCTTCTCCTTCCCATCAGCGCGAGACTTGGCCTTGCGCTCCAGGATCTTCTTGCGGTCCTTGTCCAGCTTTAGCCTGGTGATCACAACCTGAAGAGACCAAAGAGAAATTCAGTATTAATACGACATCCCGAGATTCAGTATGCTTTCAAAGGCTATCCGTGTCCAGAGGACTTCTTGCTTCATGAAGCAAATTCAAAACGTCTAGGGTATCGTTGAATGGCAGTCAGCAGACTACTTCAGTACAGTTAAATGTTGTTAATAACGACGAGTATAATGGACATAGGCCAGCTGGCTGGACACAAGATTGGACTCAAACTGTTTACGCCACCCAACTTTACAAAAAAGCTTTAGGTAAATCATGAGGAGAAATGGCAAAAGCTACAACCTGTCCAAGAGACAAGGGGAACAATCAAACCATGGTGGAAGAACAGTTTGTGCCAAAAAAACCGAATTGAATATTAACAGAACAGCACCAACTCGCAAATCAGACTTTGTTATCTTCCGTTTACATTAACAGCAACCGAACCGAAGGCAGCAGGGTGTTAGAGAATAGTGAAAATGTAGCTTCAAAACAATTCTACTAAAGCCTAAGGTTCCTGTTGGTTGTCAGTTGAGGTCATGTGTAGGTAGGGAATTTATTTTATTTTTTTCCAGCGGCAGCGAATGATAGGTAGGTTGTTTTCATTTAAAAACGAGAGAATGCGCTCAACCTTGTACAGAATGAAGAGATGCTGTACAAAAAACGGAATTCGTTTTTTCCCCCCCCCCAAGCTCATAAAATAATTTTGGTCGCACATAAATTGACAGGGTCGGTTGGAAACCGGAACCAAACAAAAAAATGTAGGCCTAACGGGGAAAATCGTTGACAGGAGCTTCCCGTGCAACACAATCACTGAAAGGGTAACTCTAAAACACTGTAGTTTAGTCAACGATAAACTCAAACAGGAATGCACTGATAAAAGGTCCATCATTTCACCCAAAATCATCCAAGAAATGTCCAAGGACATAACGATAATATTAAATTTGCCAAGACTAATTACTATGCTGTGTGGGACATTGGTAGAATAGGTCAAATTAAGCTCAGACATTTGAAGGCTGGAAATAAAAGTTGTCACTTGCATTCATTAAAAAGAATCAACCTCAGGTAGAACCAGGAAAGTGTTCTCTAAAACGACTTTGTATGAGGCATACCAGGAAAGTGCCCAATCACTATAAGTGACATTGGAACATATCCCATGAAAAATGTAATGGGACAGAAAAATGTAAGCTCTGGTCAGTAAATAAAGGAATGTTTATATTCTAACTGAAAAGGGATAGGTTTAATGACTCCCACGTTACAGCATGAGGCAAGCTGGTGGTTACACTTGTAGGCATCGTCACAACATCAACCTGCAACACACTTCACGAACACCTTACCTTGCTGGAGTGAATGCCGACATGGACTGTGGTTCCGTTAGCCTTTTCTCTCTGCACACGCTCAATGTAGATGACGTACTTCTTCCTGTAGACCTGCACTACTTTGCCGATCTGCTGGCCTTTGTAGTGTCCACGGACCACCTGTTGGAAGAAACCATAATGTAAACATAACGGTCAGGAAGTCCTGAGGAAAATTAAACACCCGTACCCCAATTACCAACGCAAGAGCACCTACCTGGACTTCGTCATCTTTGCGGATGGGCATGGACCTCACGTTGTACTTCTGACGGAGTTCCTTGGAGAGGGGGGAGGACATGATCTTCCTCCTGATGTGTGAGGGGGCATTGAAGTGCCTCTTGCGGTTCTTGCGCCGAGAGGATGTCAAAAATGGATTCAACTTCATGATGCTGTAAACAAATAAGAAACAGTTGTTGAATAAAAAGATAAAAAACTTTCAATTCGTTCACATGTATCCCTTGTAGAAGCTGCCCTATCCAGCATGCAGGCAGGTAGAGCCAGAGGACAAAACCTTCACATCAAGACCTCCATTCCCAGAAAACCGTTCAGCTTTAAACACGATCCGTGATTTCGTATCACAAGAACCCCAGACACTTCAATGAGACCACTCTCCGCTTTATACAAGATGTATTATTGACAACGAATGCAAAGTATTGCATTGGACTACTAGCAAGCCTTAGCTAGTAGGCCAAGTATAGCATAGAGGCATAACAATCTCCGATGGTAGACAGTTTGTTGTGAATTGCACAGGTTCCGATCCATTTACAATAACCAACCATATCAGAATCATACGAAGGTTTACCGCTAGTTTAACTTTCTGTAGCGTTTAATTTTCCTCTCTATCAACGTGCGCCTGTGCAGACATGGTAGGTGTAGTCAGATCATCGGGGGTTTTAATACCAATACATTGCACATTTTTCACAATATAGGCCATTTTAAGACGATGGTAGTACAAAGATCGTGTTTACGAGGTGAGGGGGTGATACACTTTTAGGCAAAGGAAAGGATGGATGGTGATAACTGTTAAGATTGTCGGCCAGGAATCCTTACCCTGGCGTTCACTCCTCAATGGCCGGCGGAAAAGAGAATTCGATAGTACTTCCGCCTGCATTAGTTCACACACAACTCTCGCGAGAAGCATAAAATAACGAGAAGAGACAATATGTGGCCAATGCACAATATTCATTTCTGAAAACAAAAATGAATATCATAATTTAATACAAATTGGAAATCATTTGAAATAATTAGAAGGGTTACAAATGACTAACTTTTGACGTTGATGTGTCGGTGTATTTCACCATGTTTTTGCATTTAGATAGTAGGTCAATGATCAATAATGTCTGTAAAAATATGCATTGTATATTACATTTTCTCCTCTTATAACTTAATATTTCTTTATAAAGGGTTGTGTGGATGCATTTATCCAAACTATAGGTGAAATATCCTCTTCATCGTTTTAAAACAAGTCACTAGATGGCGCCATAAAGCAGGTAAAATCAATAACCTGGTCACTTGTAAAGTTTTTTATTTTTCATGACTAGTCTTATTCTATCAGACTAGACATAGTGGAAACAGCTATATTAGGTGTGTGTAAGCCCGTAGGTGTGTGTGTAAGCCAAATATTTTTAAAGGACAAATATCTATGTTGTTCAGCAGAAGAACACCCATCATAGGCTATTTTCATTCATGCTGAGGTGGTTAGACCCTCGTTGCACTATTTGCTCCTATCCAAGCGACCACCAAGCGGTGAGAGGAGCTCTGACACGGTGCGCTGTTTTCTCCCCGGCGCGCAGTTGACGGAGCCTGCTGCTGCCTGCACTGTCTGGCTGGCTGAAAGTGATGTTGTCATACCCCCCTGCACTGAGCTCGGGGAGCCTTTCCTCCCTCACCCCCGGTCTTATCTAGCTGTCGCGGCAGTGCGGATGTGGAGCCATCAACACAACGATTCGTCCAACGGAAAGAGCCTGAGAAGAAGATGAAATGTTTTTCCCGATATCTGCCGTACCTCTTTCGTCCCCCAAGCACCATCCTGTCTTCCACTTGCCACACCGAAGGTAGGGTGGGACACAGAGGGGCTGTCAAGGGGCTGCCTGTGTGTGTGTGTGTGTGTGTGTGTGTGTGTGTGTGTGTGTGTGTGTGTGTGTGTGTGTGTGTGTGTGTGTGTGTGTGTGTGTGTGTGTGTGTGTGTGTGTGTGTGTGGTGTGTGTGTGTGTGGTGTGTGTGTGTGTGTGTGTGTGTGTGTGTGTGTGTCTGTGTCTGTTTGTGTTTCTGTATTTATCATCGGGGAAGACAGAGGCATGCGGACGGTGTTAAGATGCTTACGAATAACAACATCTATGAAAGATGACAGTCCAATGTGGATCTAAGTTATAATATTATGTTGTATGCCTCATATATCCCACTGTATATTCTCCATATATTATAAAGTTATGGGCGGAATTCTTACTTGGATGTCTAACAGACCAGAAGGCGATAGGAAACACCTGACTTTTCCAAAGCATGTGACGCGCACGGTACAGTAGGTTTTTAGGCTTGGTTGCGTAGGCAATCTGTGAGGGAATCCTTGAAATGCCGGACTTCTGTCATACGTATTTAATGAGCGTTGCAAACAAGTACGTTCAATCTTTAAAGGAGTGTTACCTTTAGTAAGATAACCCAAACCTATATTCCAATTTATTGCCATCTATTCTATTCCAATCTAGTTTCTCCTCCATAAATGTATTACTACTTTAGTAGTATTACTATTTTCTACTTGACATTGCCATGCATTTAGTCCATTATGCATAGGCCTCTTTTGAAGATGTTTGAGCTTACTAAATGAAACTTCTGCATGATTTAATTCAAAATGTGGCGTTTCCTTAAGAGCAAGGGAAGCTTCGGCCTGTACCAAATTAGTCATAATCATTCAAGCATAGGGATGTTTCCGGTTTCAAAGTAATAGTTTTAATTCAAAGTTCCACAATCTCATGGAGTTATGACGGTAGTTGACCCCAAACAGAGCTCTGATCAAGGCATTTGAAGAACCAGTGTTTTTTCTAGAGAGTCTGAGCTTCTGCATTATTTAGCCCACCATGGATGCCCCTCTTCCTGCTCGTGCTGTGGCCATGGCTCCAAGGGCCTCTGGCACTCGGAGGGATAGCTGTGTATCTACGGGTGGGGATGGGTGGGTGGAGGCGGGGGGGGGGGGGGGGGGGTGGGGGGGGGGTAAAGGCCCTTCACAGCTCATGGACATGACCTATATAGAGATGGTAAGAGAAGAGCCCCCTCAGTGTCTATGCATGTCGGAAACTTCATTCAAGTAAGCATAAATTCATTCAAGTGCTTTATAACTCCATCACTCATGCATCGCTCACTCTATGCCTTCCTCCCTCTCTCTCCCCCTCTTTCATTCACTCACTCACCCTCCAACCCTCCCCCTTCCTTCCTCCCTTCCTTCGTTCCTTTCTCCCTCCCCTGTATTCACCATTCACTCACTCCCTCACTCATTCACTTGCTCATTGGCGGGAAGCCAGGCCTAGCCGGAACCAAAACCAGTCGTACTAAATGTGCAAAGAGCCTCGTTTGTATCATTGTGTTATGCCAGCTAATCATTTCTATTTCTGTATCTCTCCCAGTGCATCTGGGAGAGATACAGGACCAGGGTATCCGTCTAGCTGCTCTTTCTTCCCACAACACATACCCATTCAGGTAGAACAGCCATTTACTTGTACACATCACTGACATACATGGAAAGCACTTGATGTTGAAAGTTTATTCATTGAATGTCATGAAGGATGATGAAGGTGGGTTTCTTACAGATATGTTTGTCGTTTTTGAGTGTTTTTCTTTCTGTTGTAATGGTTAGCATTATTTTTCTTGTTAATCATGTATAAAAGTGTGAACTATGCGTGTATCCTGGGACATTGTTGAAACAGAGCACTTGGGCTAATTTAACCACTCCATTTTATGGTTACATAAATCTATATTTTTATATCTATCGTTAAGACAGAGAGACTTAAAGAGAGTGTCGAGCACACAAGTGTGTTCTGTGTGGAATCTGTGCTGGAGGCCAGCAGTGTGCTTGGATGACACGAATATGACCTTGGGCTGGGATTTGTAGGACATGATGACATGAGCCATCCCATCTCTCACCCATTTGTTTCTGTGTGTGTGTGTGTATCTGGATGTTTGCACGTATATAGCTTGTGTTTACATGGATACATTTGCATGTGGAGTCAGTGCACAAACACAAAAACACACACACATACACAAAACACACCCACACCCACACAGACAGACAGACAGACAGACAGACAGACAGACAGACAGACAGACAGACAGACAAAAAGACACCCACACACACATAACCAAACACACAAACAAATAACCAACCCCCACACATACACCAACAAAAACACACACACACACACACACACACACACACACACACACAGCACACGCACACGCACACACGCACACGCACACGACACCACGCACACGCACACACACACACACACACACACACACACACACACACACACACACACACACACAGGCCTGATAGAGTTCAGGCTTGTGCTCGGCCATGTATGTTCTCAAGAAAAAAGAAAATAGGTGAGCGGTGCCTTTTTAAAATGTCTAGTCAACACGTCAACTACCTGACCTTTTGATTGCCATGTCTGCCACCAACTAGGTGTAGTCTCTATAAGGAAGTCTTTTACCGTTGTATGTTTGCACTGAGGATGGTCTGAATGTGACTGAAAACATTTTACACACCACTTTGGGTGGCACTTTACACTTCTATGCAATAAAAACGTATTGTTGCATCAGCTACATGGTATGCAAGTTCTGCTCCCCTTGTTGTTGTCAATAAAGGTGTATTTGATCATTTCACTTCCTATCAGCCCTGTACACACACAACACACGTACGCACGCACGCACGCACGCACGCACGCACGCACGCACGCACGCACGCACGCACGCACGCACGCACGCACGCACGCACGCACGCACGCACGCACGCACGCACGCACGCACGCACGCACGCACGCACGCACGCACGCACGCACGCACGCACGCACGCACGCACGCACGCACACACACACACACACACACACACACACACACACACACACACACACACACACACACACACACACACACACACACACAGTAGTTCTGATCCAGGGTCGGTATAGCAGAGTGTAGAGCGTGTGGTTCTGACCCAGGGTCAGTAGAGTACAGTGCAGAGCGTATGGTTCTGATCCAGGGTCTCCCTGTCCTCTCATTTCCTCTCTAAAGCAGAGGGAACCATTCCTGTCTGCTCCGGCTGAGCTGGCTGAGCCCTCCGCGGGGGTGTGTAGATGAGTGTGCAAAGACCATGTTAGTGGAAAATAGTTATATAACAGAAACACGTACACACACACACACACACACACACACACATGCACATGTACACGCACACACAGGCACGCACGACACACACACACACACACACACACACACACACACACACACACACACACACACACACACACACACACACACACACACACACACACACACACACACACACACACACACACACACACACACACACACACACACACACACACACGTCTGTGTCTGTGTTCGTGCGTGTGTGAGGAGTTCTTTTGTTTATCCTGGCTGTTGGAAACAGAAGTGGGTTGATTTTGTTCACTTGGGTCACACAAAATAATACGTATGCTCTCTGTCTCATGGGCATCGGTGTTGATGTTTTGGTTGAAAGCGTAAATGTGTGTTTGCGTGTTTGTGTCTTTGTGCAGGAGTCACTTCTCTTCTTATGTGTTCCTGTTCTTCCCCCCCCCTCCTTCACATTTTGAATCAACTGTCATCGGTCATTTGATGGATTCATTTGTAAAGTTGCCTGAATATGTGCACGTGGAATGTAAGTGTGTTCAGGTGTGTGTGTGTGTGTGTGTGTGTGCATGTGTGTGTGTGTGTGTGTGTGTGTGTGTGTGTGTGTGTGTGTGTGTGTGTGTGTGTGTGTGTGTGTGTGTGTGTGTGTGTGTGTGTGTGTGTGTGTGTGTGCGTCTGTGTGTGTGTGGTTGTGTTTTTGTGTGTGTGTGGCACTTCTCTTCAAGAAAAATGTTGGTTCCCCCTCCCAACCCACGTGAGGAGGCCATCGATCACCAGCGCAGGCTGTGCAGCGGGGCAGCGGCAGGTCTCATATCGACACGGAGGATCTGCTCTGATAAATGACTTATTCCAGTGGGACAGCAAAAAAAACACCACACCAAATCACCAATAACCTGCATTTATGTGCTACGACTTAACGGTGCAACGATTGTTTGTTTAATACATTCCAAAAAACTACATTGATCAAATAACATGAAGGACTAACAGTTTGTATTGTGTGGCAGAGATATTTGCTTTACGTGTGTGCAGCTAGGCCAGCTAGCTGCTAACTCCTCATTATACCGCTTTGTACCACGAGAGGTAGGGGCAGTCACTGCAGCGACCAGTCTGCCCTTAGAACAGCACGAGAGGAGGAAGGAAAAGTGCTGTTCAGAGGGCGTACCATAACCTTTTGTTCATCCATTCAAAAGCACGCAAAAAAAATGTAATGCTTGTTCCAACCTCCTGGATCATTCGATGAAGAAAAATGCTAGCACAGATTCACTGTGACATTAAGCTTTACGCTATATTAAGTGGGGTGAGGGGTAACTCTTGCGTTTGAGCGGAAGTGGGAGGGAGGAGGAGGGACCAAGGAACTTTGGAAGGGACTGTTCCTTACCTTGTTTCTTAGAACAGGGGTGGTTACCAAAACTTTCATGGTAACTTCAGCATTAAACGATACGTGCTTCTTAAGGTTCCCCTCTTTAAATAAGTAAGTTCTTAAGTGCACTCAGAAATTGATGGGACGTGTATTGTCTTGGAAGTCTTTGTGTGTGTGTGTGTGTGAATTGTTTGGTTCAGAATATTTATAGCAACCCTGGTTGGGTTTTGTGTGTGTGTGCCCTAAGGGCTTCTCTTGACGGCAGTTTGAGTAAGCGTGACACTTGTTTGGAAAGTTGTGGGTAGGGATGATAATACGAACTTGGTGTGTGTACGCGTATGTGTGTGTGTGTGAGTGTGTGTGTGTGTGTGTGTGTGTGTTGTGTGTGTTTGTGTGTGTGTAGGAATGTGTTTGTGTGTGAGTATGTTGTTATCATTCATCCCGCTTTGTCAGTTCTGACAGACACCCTCTTTACAGCTCAGAACACACTTCACACAGTCACATGACCTCGCACGCACACACACAGACATACACAATAAAACCAAAATACACACACATGCACACACACGCACACACACAGACATACACTATAAAACAAATATACACACACATACACACACACACGCACACACACACACACACACACACACACACACACACACACACACACACACACACACACACACAACACACACACACACACACACACACACACACACGTACACATCCACATCCATGTGTACACGTAGCGACGCAGGGATAAACATTCCTTCATACTCAATAATAAACACATGTTTGGAGGGATATGGAGGCTTAGAGCTGCCTACTCACAGTGAGAAGGTCATGAGCTATCTCTATAGACAGTCTTATATAATAAACCTATATTTGTATGTCATGCTGTGTTTTACGTTGGAGAGGTACGGTTGGTTGATGCTCTGTCCTGGCCGTGC
This sequence comes from Melanogrammus aeglefinus, assembly GCA_900291075.1. Taxonomy (NCBI): domain Eukaryota; kingdom Metazoa; phylum Chordata; class Actinopteri; order Gadiformes; family Gadidae; genus Melanogrammus; species Melanogrammus aeglefinus. The sequence goes on along the minus strand of OLKM01000977.1, from coordinate 160,030 downwards.
CAGAGAGCCTCCCTTTGTATATCCTTCTGTATGTGGATGGACACGACGACGAACGCATGGGTTTAAGGTTAGATAAGTTTCATGCTCTGTCCTGTCCTGCCCTGCCCTTAAGCAAGGCACTAGCATTAGCTCCCTGGGTGCTGCACTCCAACTGCCCGCTGCTCCGAGAGACAGGGTAAGATTAGAGAACCCCCCCCCCCCCCCCCATCCAAAGGGGATCAGGAAACCCTTTATGTGGGGACAATGGGACAGCCACAGGGAGGAGGAAACACAGTCTCCGTAGAGCATTGGATAACATAGCATTACATGATATTACATTACGTAACAGTGCATGGAGACGATGCAAGTTAACAACCTTTACCTCCACAGCTCCATGTTAATTTAGGCCTTGTGCTTTATGTCTGAAACACTTTCGGCCCAGTGTCGCTGGTCAAGGCAAAAGGAGGAGAACCATTTCCGTAGGAAAGGTCTCGGCTAGAAGGAGTGGTCATCAGATCCAAACTCAATTTGTTTGTCTCTCACTGCAGTGAGTGAGTGCTCTGTGCGTGTGTTTGGATGATAATGGCAAAGAATCATGTTTGAAGTTTGCAGGTTTTTAAGTGTGTGTGTGTGTGTGTGTGTGTGTGTGTGTGTGTGTGTGTGTGTGTGTGTGTGTGTGTGTGTGTGTGTGTGTGGTGTGTGTGTTTGTGTGTGTGTGTGTTTGTGTGTGTTGTGTGTGGTGGGGGGGGGTTGGTGGGGGGTGAGGGATGATGGGTTACAACTGTTGATACAGTATCAAATTAAATGTTGGAATGGTACTTGATATTTTTGCTTATTCTTTATACACACACAAGTAATGAAAGCTACCGATTGTATTCAGGCAAGACTGTTTTATTTCTAAAAATTATATCAATGTATAGATTAAGTCAATGCAAAGGCATGCGCGTCTTAGTGGATTCTGGATGGCATGAGAAACGAATAGTTGTCAACTCTACTTTGTTATTTTTACAATGCTCTTCAAATAAAATCTCCAAGGTAGTGTCAATGAAAACCAATTTGCTATTGATTACGGTGCCAAGGATTACAGCACTGTGTGTCTGGCACTCACCGAATGTAGCATTGGCGTGTTTGTTTGTTTGCTTGTCACAAACAAAAGAATTGTTGTTTCGCTTAAAGCCATGTCATTTAGCCGACGCTTTTAGCCAAAGCAAACTAGTGAGGCTGCCTGGGAAACAGTCAGAACAAACAATCAAAAATCGACTACAACTACAAACTATAAAGATATTATTGTATTCGTTGGTGGTGGATCTAGGAAAATGTTGGCAGCTATTCACAGCTACTATACGCCCGTGGATACAGAGAAAAATTAGAACCTTGCATTTCCAATATTGTTCTCACACACAGTGCTTGTCCAAAGTCTCATTTTACAGCAAACACTTCCAGCAGGACTGGCTCAGTGTGCCGCTTAAATCAAACAACGAGCGAGCGTGTAATTACAGTTTCATCTGACGCTCCCTGGACCTCTAGCACCTCGCAGGCTGGTGTATCATTACATAAAACACAATGTGTCCCAACACACACACACACACACACACACACACACACACACACACACACACACACACACACACACACACACACACACACACACACACACACACACACACACACACACACACACACACACACACACACACACACTCATGCACTGACATACAACAATGCTCACATGCACACAATTATGCAGGTATGTGCTCACACCTGCACCTGCCTTGCACCTTTTCACACATAACACACACACACACACACACAATGACAAATTGAGACCCCTAATGTGATGACATTAGTGCGAGGCTCAGCAGGGGGCCTCTGTGCTGGAGTGCCTGTGTCGCACAGCGTCCAGAGCCAGACACAGTGACTCCTTGTCGGGTTGGCTTGAACTGTAGGGTCCTTGGCCGCCTAGATGGCTGTATGGGGGTCTATTGAGAAAAAACTACCGAGCTGCTATTGGGATTGATGTGTGTGTGTGTGTGTGTGTGTGCGTGTGTGTGTGTGTGTGTGTGTGTGTGTGTGTGTGTGTGTGTGTGTGTGTGTGTGTGTGTGTGTGTGTGTGTGTGTGTGTGTGTGTGTGTGTGTGTGTGTGCGTGCGTGCGTGCGTTGCGTGCGTGCGTGCGTGCGTGCGTGCGTGCGTGCGTGCGTGCGTGCGTGTGTGTGTGTGTGTGTGTCTGTGTGTGTGTGTATATCCATAGAGCCTCTCCCGTTCTCTCTCTTCATCACTTACAATCGGTTCATCCTGTATACTCTCCCTTCCACCACATCTCCCATCCCATGGATGAAGAAATTGCACTGAAAGTATTCAGGCTTGTTACAGAGGCTGCATAGGAAGATGCATTTAGAACCAGGTGTGAATGACATTTATAGTGTCCCTTTCATACCACGAGGTGTGTGATAAGCCATTACAAGACGTTTGAAAATCTGCCTTTTTCCTGTGCCTTGGTGATGTCACAAGTGGGAGAGTCCACCCGTATGATGACGTATGATGGATAGATAAGCAACATTTGCTACAGTCCACTGAGTAGGCTGGTAGACTACATAGGAGGGACTATTTAACACAGAAAAATGTATCCTAACAGTGAACAAAAGAATCTTCATTAAAGTAGCAACTTTAAGAAATGGGTGATCAAACGTTACATCCTCCAGGCCTCCGGGGGCTCTGTGACTAAAGTGTGATTATTGATTGATTGTGTCTGAGACTTTAACCCCGGGTTGACAGTGATATAAAAAGAGATGTTTATCCCATATTCTCCCCAGCGCCTCCACCCCTGGATAACTGAGTGTTCCCCGGGGGTCAGGGTCTGTCAGAGTGGAGGCCCCCAGAGGGCCCGGGGACCAGTAGCTTACTGATAGAGACAGATGAGCAAGGACAAGCCACTAAACAGAAAAATGTTGTGGCACACCCTTCCTTAGGACAGAGTCAGAGGTCAACAACACACACATGCACATGGACACGCAAACATACAGACACACATAGACACAGGCACACACAAACACATACACACACACACACGCACACACACACCTGCACACACACACACACACACACACACACACACACACACACACACACACACACACACACACACACAGGCACCACACACACACACACACGCGCGCGCACACACACACACACAACCACAACGCGACACACACAAACACACACACACATAGCACACATACAGGCACCACACACACACACACACACACACACACACACACACACACACACACACACACACACACACACACACACACACACACACACACACACACACACACACACATACAGGCACCACACACACAAACAGGCACATCCCCCCTCCCCCACACACACATACAGAAAAACACACATGCATACACCCCTCCCCCTCTGTTAGGGGTTTTTGAGGGGTAGTTTTAGCAATAGGAAATAAAGCTGTCATGTGCTATAGAGGCACTATGGGGACCGGGCAGGGTGCTGGTTCCCTGGCCACACATCTATCTCCCCTGGACGCCCAGCTGTCCCCCAGACCGCCACAGCCATAGGCCTAGGTCACACCATCATGATAACTTTTGTGGTTCTCCGAGCAAAACTGTCCAATACTCCTCTGGATATAGCTCTGTGCTGGGCTTTCTGGCTGAGTCATCAGGGTTGTGTTCGTACGGTAGCGTTATCGATCTCCTCCAGTCAATTTGAGAGGGAGAGGAAAACAACACACACATTCTGGAGCGCGTATGCTATAGATAGAGAGCAGGGGTGTACTGAGGTGGGCTTGTGTTTTAATGTCT
>OLKM01000977.1:143726-148726 GCA_900291075.1 Melanogrammus aeglefinus | reverse complement strand
ATTGTTCTGGCTGAGTGTTCGACTCTGAGAGGGAGATGATAGAGAGGCAGAGGGGGGAGGGGGGGGGAGTGAGAGAGAGACTGAGAGACGAGAGAGAGATAGGGAGAGAGAGAAAGAGAGTGAGAGGCAGAGAGAGAGAGAGACAGGAGAGAATATTTTGTTAAGGAAGGGTGACAGAGAGACTGAGCCAGAGAGAGAAATCGCGAGTGAAAGAAACTGAGATAGAAAGAGAGACGGATAAAGAGAGGGGAAATTCAAAGAAAAAGGAGTAAGAGACACACATAGAGCAAGAGAGAGAGAGAGAGAGAGTGAGCGTGGCTGGTAGAGGAAGCATCAGTAGGAGGGAAGGGTCTAGGAGCGAGGTGTCAAGGCAGTAGGGGGGGACGAGAGGAGGGAGGGTGTGAGGGGGGTGGGGAGACAGGCAGGGGTGACCCTACGTTGGGGAAGCCCTACATCCTGGCAGGCTTCTCGGAGAACAGGGAGGAGACGTGTTCCGACACAGATGTCAAGCCTACACCCTTTCCCTCCCCCATGTAGCAATACCACACACGTTCACCTGATGTGGACGGACGTCTGTATGTCTGAGCGCTGGCGACTTATGTCGGCGTTTCTGGGCTGTGTGGTTCACTTTAAACGGGGGGGAAGAATAGTCTAGTGGTAAGGGCGTTTGACTCCCAGCTGAAAGGTACTGAGATGTAAATCGCTCTGGATAAAAGCATTTTCATGAATAATAAAAAGCACACCGTCTCCTATAGGTTGTGAATGCTGCTGGTGTGGGCTGTGTGAACATATTCATAGTGTGTTGAATCTCTGTGGGTCAGTGGGCGAACAACAACGCTCTCAGAGCTGCATCCCTGGCTGCTGAGCTGCTGAAATCCTCTCACAGCGGGCTTCCCCCAGCCAACCGCTAAACGGTGGTGTTTTTGTGTGAGCCTCAGCACCCTGTCGGGTTGAGGCACTGTCCTCGGTCCTGAATGCAAATAGCAGGCATCCCTAACCTGCTTAACCTACTTTCTGCCTTGCTGTCTCTGGCAAAGCGCTTTCGGATCTATTGGAGCTATATATAGCCTGGTCAGCCACAATGCTTATACTGTAGGCTCTGGGACGCTCTCTCTCTCTCTCTATGCTCACCACCTTCCTCCTCTGTCCTCCTCCTCCTCCTCGTTATGGAGTCTGTCTTTACCTGTCACTCTCCCCCTTCCATGATCACTGTAGCTCTCTCTCTCTCTCTGTATGTCTCTCTCTCTCTCTCTCTCTCTCTCTCTCTCTCTCTCTCTCTCTCTCTCTCTCTCTCTCTCTCTCTCTCTCTCTCTCTCTCTCTCTCTCTCTCTCTCTCTCTCTCTCTCTCTCTCTCTCTCTCTCTCTCTCTCTCTCTCTCTCTCTCTCTCTCTCTCTCTCTCTCTCTCTCTCTCTCTCTCTCTCTCTCTCTCTCTCTCTCTCTCTCTCCCTCTCCCCCCCCCCCCTCCCCCCTCCTCCCTCTCTCTCTCTCTCTCTCTCTCTCTCTCTCCCTCTCGTCCCTCTCTCTCACTTCTCTCATCTCTCTCTCTCTCTCTCTCTCTCTCTCTCTCTCTCTCTCTCTCTCTCTCTCTCTCTCTCTCTCTCTCTCTCTCTCTCTCTCTCTCTCTCTCTCTCTCTCTCTCTCTCTCTCTCTCTCTCTCTCTCTCTCTCTCTCTCTCTCTCTCTCTCCCTCTTAGCATGCACAACATGATTTATTCCTATCATAGAAGAAACATTGCCTTAATTAAGAGGTAGTTGTGATCATCAATCCATCATGGTTTAAATCCACTCGTGATGGGAATCCATCCAGGTTGATTCAGGACATGCGAGTGTTTCCTGCGTGTTCCACTCATTAACCCAAACTGTTTAAATACATGTTGGGGAGTGCCGGGGCCTTTACGGAGATGAATATGACCGCAATAATGACATTTTTTTTGAAAGCCCTTAATGGTTCCAATTATGTAGACATCTGTTGTGCTGCATTGCAATGCCAGTTCATATGCAGTTACTCACTAGCAACCGACAGAGGTACACTGATTTCCCGTTAAGTGGAACTGCTGCTTTCAGCAAGACTGTGGTCGTTTAGGCGGTATAGTCGCACGGAAATCATCGATATAAATGACGGATGAAATCTCAATGCACAGCCTTAAGGTTTTGTGTTGCAGGCAGTTTATGGCATAAGCTTGAAACAACAGAGACGGGGAGAATGAAAAATGGCTGGATTATGTGGCCGGTTATATGTTGGATGTGTTTACTGCGCACCCGGAAGGTGAAAAGCACAAAAAAGTGAATAATGGAAACGTTAGCAAGATAGTTTCAATTATCCAATTTCGATTTTGGTCCCTGGAAATAAAGAATAATTGTATTATTTTTTGCCAATTAAATTGCTATCACAGGAAGGAGAGAGAGCGGGAGAGAGAGAGAGAGAGAGAGAGAGAGAGAGAGAGAGAGAGAGAGAGAGAGAGAGAGAGAGAGAGAGAGAGAGAGAGAGAGAGAGAGAGAGAGAGAGAGAGAGAGAGAGAGAGAGAGAGAGAGAGAGAGAGAGAGAGAGAGAGCGTGAGAGGGAGGGAGATAGAGAGAGAGAGAGCCCGCGAGAGGGAGGGAGAGAGTGGGCGTGTGGGGGAGGGGTGAGGAGAGCCAAAGGAAACAGAATATTCTAGAGCTGCTGGTTGTTGCGTCTTCAAGCGATGAAACATTTGTCTCATTCTGATGTAATTGGAAGGAAGCCAAGAGTACAGCCTGGATGAAGTCACATGCCCCTGGGCTCGCTTTTTAATGCCCTCTATCAAAAAAAACTCAGCAACCGTCTTTTCTTAATAATTCTTTTTTTATCTCACACTCTCTACCTCTGCCTGGTTTCCCTCTCCTCTCCCCCTGCCCCCCTCGCTGACCCTCCCCCATCTCTGCCCAACCCCCTTTTTCCTCTCAACCAGCTCTGGTACCTCTTGCTACAATGCTATGTCCATCTGCAGATACAGACTAATAATAGAAAGAGGCGATACAACTGCATGCCCTGTATGTCTTTCACTGTATGTTGTTACACCTTGAGTCCATATTTTCATTCACTTTCCATAACATAAGTTGTGTTTATTATCAACTGGAATAAGATCCTATTCTGTGTGGTTCTTTCTCTGGAGAAGAGGGCATCCAAGGCCTGGCAGGTGTGTCCAGGCCAGAAGTTGTGTCTTTTGGGTCGGGCCGTGTTACTCAGTGCCTGCCTGGCAGATGGACGCCCTGGCCAATCCTATTACCACCCCCATGTGTTGAGCCCCTCTTAAAACCAGGCCCTGTGTTGTATAGCTTTCACAGACAATCTCATGCTCGTAAAGGAGGACCATAATCTCGGTGTGTTTAGTAACATGGTGGGGAGATGAAAACCGACCGGGAGAATTGATCACCCAGAGATGTGAGAGGGCTGGTGCAGCCTGATGTGGTTTATCTCAGGGGAAAATATCTCTGTGTGTTGATAAGTAATTTTCATAAATCTTCGTATTTTTATGTTACATGTAAGAAAATAATTAAAGAATTAAACACTGCTTGATGTTGGGGTTATTTTTCATTTTTATGTTGAGATCTTTTGTCGTCTTCATCATAACAAAGTGTTAAATCCCCTTGAATAGTCCAACTAAACCATAAATCAATCAACCAACGTGGTTTTAACCACAACACCAGCAAGGGGTCAATATAAAGCCATTTGGCTATTTTGGGATGTGCAAGCATTGATTATTGATTTTCGTCCCAGCTTGATTCCAGTGTGTAACAATACACATTGGCTGCTGCTATCAAGCTGAACGTCTATACTTGTTTCCAGGCCATGTGTGTGTGTGTGTGTAATGCGTATGGATGTGCGTGTGTGTATGTTCCCGTGCATGTGCAAGCCTTCCTAGCCTGTGGCCACCCACGTACACATCTCCGGGTCAAGCAATTGCCTCACATCAAGGGAAGCGATTGTCCGTGACTAACGTATCGCGGCCGTGTGTGTGGGTCCACCACGTTGGGCTGATGGAGCCTCATTTAAACCCACTTTGTCCAGATGATCAAGGGAGAATTGAGGCCATGCTCTCCAAATGATACCGCCTCCGCCCCCCCCCCCCCCCCAGCAGGATCGCATGTATGCATACATGCAGTCCCCCCCTCTCCCTCACTCCTGCGCTATTCCCCCCTAGTAGGGACGTTTCCTGCCTTCCTCCCACGTTGCCGTCGGAGACGCATCAGTGGGGTTGGGCGAGCCCCCAGTCGGGGCGATACGCTGGCAGTCAGCGGACTGGGAAATGGAATTTACTGGCTGAGAGAAGATGAGGAGATGAGGTGGAGAACACCCCTCTCTCCCCTCTCTCCCCCCTCTCCCCCTCTGCCCCTATCCCCAAAGCCGGCGCCGAAGAGGGGGGTTGAGAGGCTGAAATACGTGGGTGTCCTGTCCTATGGGAGCCCATCCCCGGAGAGAGATGTGGAACCTGGGATCACCGGGTCAGGGTCATGTGACCATGTCAACCGCTATATAGGTGGGGGATGAATGTGTTTCGAATGGGCACCGGTATTATTATGGGATATATATATACTCCCTGAGACCCATGATGTGCTGTGTGTGTGTGTGAGTGTGTGTGTGTGTGTGTGTGTGTGTGTGTGTGTGTGTGTGTGTGTGTGTGTGTGTGTGTGTGTGTGTGTGTGTGTGTGTGAGTGGGTAAGTGTGTGTGTGAGTGTGTGTGTGTGTGTGTGTGAGTGTGTGAGTGTGTGTGTTTGAGTGTGTGAGTGTGTGAGTGTGTAAGTGTGTGTGTGATGTGAGTGGTGAGTGTGTGTGAGTGTGTGACAGTGTGTGTGTGTGTGTGTGCGTGTGTGTGTGTGTGTGTGAGTGTGTGTGACTGTGTGTGTGTGAGTGTGTGACAGTGTGTGTGTGTGAGAGAGAGAGAGAGAGTGTTCTACCTTTAGTGTGTGTGTCGTGTGGTGTGTGCGTGTGTGTGTGTGTGTGTGAGAGTGTGTGTGTGTGTGTCGTGTGTGTTGAGTGA
>OLKM01000977.1:119284-137334 GCA_900291075.1 Melanogrammus aeglefinus | reverse complement strand
TGTCTGTCGTCTGTCTAGTCTGTTGTCTGTTGTTGTCTGTTGTCTGTCTTCTCTCTCTTTCTCTTCTCTCTCTCTCTCTCTTCGTCTCTCTCGTCTCTCTCTTTCTCTCTCTCTCTCTCTTCTTCTCTCTCTCCTTCTCTCTCTCTTCTTCTCTCTCTCTCTTCTCGGCTGTAGTTCAGGTGGACGGAACCCCAGTCAGACTACAGCTGTGTGACACTGCAGGACAGGTATTTACCACACCACACACACACACGCACACACACACACACACACACACACACACACACACACACACACACACACACACACACACACACACACACACAGACGTGCTGGGGTTATTATGGGTAGGTAAATGTTGGCCAGCTCTTTCAGTACTGACGCACTTTCACAAGAGGTAACATGTGCCAAAGTACTTGCCAGGAAGAGGAGTTGACTCTGTCTCTCTCTTACCCTCTAGAGAGTAAGGGGGAGAGGGAGGGAGAGAGAGACATACAATGATAGAGAGACAGTGAGAAAGAGACAGAGAGAGAGAGATAGATAGATACAGAATGACAGAGAGAGAGAGAGAGAGAGAGAGAGAGGGAGAGGGAGAAAGATACAGAATGACAGAGAGACAGTGAGAGAGAGAGAGAGAGAGAGAGAGAGAGAGAGAGAGAGAGAGAGAGAGAGAGAGAGAGGGAGATACAGATACAGAATGACAGAGAGACAGAGAGAGAGAGAGATACAGAATGACAGAGAGACAGTGAGAGAGAGAGAGAGAGAGAGAGAGAGAGAGAGAGAGAGAGAGAGAGAGAGAGAGAGAGAGAGAGAGAGAGAGAGAGAGAGAGAGAGAGAGAGTGAGAGAGAGAGAGAGAGAGAGAGAGAGGGAGAGAGAGAGAGAGAGAGAGAGAGAGAGAGAGAGAGAGAGACAGTGAGAGAGAGACGGAGAGAGAGAGAGGGAGAGGGAGAGAGAGAGAGAGAGAGAGAGAGAGAGAGAGAGAGAGAGAGAGAGAGAGAGAGAGAGAGACGAGAGAGGAGAGGTTAAACAGTTACAGCTGACCCCAGCCCCTCGGTGGATGTATGTTTACAGCAGATAGACGTGCGTCATTCCCCGGCCATCTGTAATCTGTACTCCAAAGTAACCCAAGCACTTCACCGGCGTGCACTCACTCTGTTCATCAAACGCTCCGGGTGACTCACAGCAGGTCAGGAGGACGGCAGGACGTACGCACGGCTGTGTCTGAGTGGGGTGCAGCCGGTCTGAGAGGGGTGCAGCCGGTCTGAGAGGGGTGCAGCCGGTCTGAGAGGGGTGCAGCCGGTCTGAGTGGGGTGCAGCCGGTCTGAGTGGGGTGCAGCCGGTCTGAGTGGGGTGCAGCCGGTCTGAGAGGGGTGCAGCCGGTCTGAGAGGGGTGCAGCTGGTCTGAGGGTGTACTCCGGGGGTGGGGGGGCCCGTTGAGGCCGCCGGGCTCCAGTGTGGTCGTCCAGATCAGACGCGGATGGCGTCTAAACACAGCCCACCGGGGGCTTTTAGGTCAGACCGTTATCATACCGCATCACGGCACACACGGTGTTCATGGTGTGAGTGGATGAGGCGGAGGGCTACGTGACGACAGCATCATAGAACCACAGGGCCACGCCCACTCAGTCACCCAATCACTCCTCCATTGGCTCCCCTTCTCACCCTCTCACCCTCTCACCCTCTCACCCTCTCTCTCCCCCCTCCCTCAGGACGAGTTTGACAAGCTGCGTCACTTCTGCTACGGCCGCACGGACGCGCTGCTGCTGTGCTTCAGCGTGGTCAGCCCCGCCTCCTTCCAGAACGTGTGGGAGAAGTGGGTGCCTGAGGTGCGGCGCCGCTGCCCCGCGGCCCCGCTGCTGCTCGTGGGGACGCAGTGCGACCTGCGGCAGGACGTCAAGGTGCTGATCGAGCTGGCCCGGCGCCGGGAGCGCCCGGTCCCGGAGCAGGACGCCCGCGCCCTGGCGGACAAGGTGGGCGCCGTGGGCTACGTGGAGTGCTCGGCGCTGACCCAGAAGAACCTGAAGGAGGTGTTCGACGCCGCCATCGCCGTGGCCATGCGCCAGGCGGAGCGCCGCTCGCGCCGGGACAGGAAGGTGCGCAGCACGGCCGACAAGATGAGGACGCTGTCCAAGGCCTGGTGGAAGAAGTACGTGTGCGTGCAGTAGGGCGGGCGAGGGCGGGCGAGGGGCGGGCGAGGCAGCGAGGGGCGAGAGAGGGGCGGACACGAGGGCGGGCGAGGGGCGGGCGAGGGGCGGGCGAGGGCGGGGAGGGGGCGAGAGAGGGCGGACGAGGGCGGACGAGGGGGCGGACGAGGGGTGAGAGAGGGGCGGGCGAGCGGGCGAGCGAGGGCGGGCGAGGGGCAGCGAGGGGCAGCGAGGGCGAGAGGAGGGGCGGGCCGAGGGGCGAGAGAGGCGCGGCGAGGCGGAGGAGAGGGGCGAGAGAGGGGCGAGAGAGGGATCACCGAGGGGGAGGAGCCGGGAGCTGGACTCTGGATTGGTTGGAGCTGGGTCTGGCCTTGTGTGGGTGGAGCCTGAGCCTGACAGACGGACAGACGGACAGAGGGACCTGGAGGGGGGGACACCACCTGTGTGATGGGGCTGATTTCCATCGATTCCTCCTGGAAGCTGAGCTCTGACTTTATGGGCGCTCTGAGCGCGTCCAGCGCCCCCCGCTGTGAGGGCTCAGCCCAGAGGGTCCGCGGGACGCGCTCTGCCTCCATTGTTTGTACTCGGGGTATTGTTCCTCACCTAGATTTGCCAAATATGACAAGTTGTGCTTTCCTAACTAAATATATACGTTTTATGTGCTCCTAATAGATTGAATTTTATATATTATTGATTATAACAGAATTAAAGATCTGACATTAATCCTTTGTGAGAGAGCTGGATACAGACCAGGCTGATGTCCCTTTACCTTGAAGGAGGAACAGATCATATTCAGTCCAACCTTCACCCTGTGGCCTAAAGAATCACAGAACGTTGATGTGTCAGTGATTTAAAATGTATTCTGATAACGTGCTATACTAAATGGATTGAGATTCATTCATTTCTCCCTCCCTGGTTTACGAATGGGCGTATAGGAATAGAAATATATATATATATATATAAACATATATGTGTGTGTGTGTGTGTGTGTGTGTATATATATATATATATATATATATATACACATATATGTGTGTGTGTATATATATAATGTGTTATACATATATATAATGTGTATATATACATATATGTGTGTTTGTATATATATATATATAGACATATATATCTCTATATATATATATTGGAGAGAGGGATTCCCTCCCTCCTGATTGGTCGATTCTCCTGCTCTAGAGCACGATGGCGACCCAGGGAGGAGGTGTCATGGCCGCCGTGTGTGTGTCTGAACCGGCAGACCTCAGGGTCAGAGCGAGGTTCAGTCGGCCGGTCACACTTCTGCCTGTTGATGCAGCTGTCCCCTGGGCAGGGGCCGCCCAGTGGGGGGCCACAGACCACTCTGAGGCTCTGGTCTCCACCAGTAAACCCCCAGCGCAGCGCGGTCACTGGCCGCTCTCTCCGGGCGGCCCCTGGGGCCCCGGCCCCTGGGGCCCCAGGGCTGAGAGGCGTGTGCAGCCTCAGGCCACTGGTTCCGGGGGTCCGATGGGTGCGCTCTCTAAAACCCCGCGGCGAACGAGGTGAAATCGCCGGAGACAGATCCTACATTTGCTTCTCATTCTTCAGAAGCCCCTCAGCTCTCCTTATTTATCTGATTACTTTGGGCGCGCAAACTCACACACACACAAACACACACTCACTCACTCACTCACTCACTCACTCACTCACTCACTCACTCACTCACTCACTCACTCCCTCACTCACAGACACTCCCTCACTCCCTCATCCAGCCTCTGATCCCAGCCTGTGTGCCAGGGTACAGGTTCCTCTGTGGAGGTCTGTCATCACGTTGTCCCACTCTGAATGCTCCACAATGAGCTCATGTTTCCACTGGTGTGACTGGTGTTTTGTAAAGCTTTGTTGAAGAGCTACTAAATAAAATGTGAACCATGACACAGGACTGGAGTCTTACTGGAGGGGGGGGGGGGTCTGTTGCATTGCAGTGACCATGAGAATCTGGGCGGTCACATGACCTCTTGGCTGCACGGGTCACATGCTGAGGTCAGAGGTCAAAGGTAATCAGCGGATAAATGTGTGCGCAGAGCAATCCTGAAGCGGTCTGTATCTTGCTGTTGGTCTGAGGCAGTAGTTGTACTGGTCTCTGTTTAACTGGTGCTACTGGTGCCTTGTGTTTTCTACTACTTTTATTGCGAGGGGCAATCGTTCACTAAATGTGAGCAGTTACGTAAAGTTGTAGAACATTAACATAAAGTTGGTACGAGTGATCTCATTAGAACCCCACGTTCTCTTCCGAAACCACCAGCCGCTCACTGAGCCGCTCACTGAGCCGCTCACTGAGCCGCTCACTGAGCTCTGAGCGGCTCAGTGCCAGAGCAGACACCAGGAGACGCTCTGCGTGTCCGACCTCAGACCCAGACTGGGGTCCCCTCTCCAGACCCAGACTGGGGTGTCCTCTCCAGACCCAGACTGGGGTCCCCTCTCCAGACCCAGACTGGGGTCCCCTCTCCAGACCCAGACGGGGGTCCCCTCTCCAGACCCAGACTGGGGTCTCCTCTCCAGACCCAGACTGGGGTCCCCTCTCCAGACCCAGACTGGGGTCTCCTCTCCAGACCCAGACCCAGACTGGGGTCTCCTCTCCAGACCCAGACTGGGGTCTCCTCTCCAGACCCAGACTGGGGTCCCCTCTCCAGACCCAGACGGGGGTCTGCTCCCTGAGCTTTAGTAAAGAGCTCAAAGTGGACAATTGCTGGTTCCAGTCTGGGTCTGGTGATGAGACCACAGTCTTCGTGGGTTCAGCGACCGTTCTGTCTGAGTTGTAAATAAAGAGCTACATTTTTAAAAAAAAATAAACAGCCGTAAGGACCACTTCTATTGTCTCTAATTCCACACACTGTCTGTGTTACTGTAGACCTTCAGCAGGTCGTTCTGCACACGTTGCGTCTGTCTGGTCTGAGTCAGACGTACAGCGGGCTGGAAGAGATGATGTGCACTAAATTACACTAAATGAACGGTCATTACACCAGCCGCTAGCTTCTGTTTTAAGCCCTCGTTGTTTACTGGCGTGTGTAATCAGCAGAACGTTGTGAGGTTGGTTCTGCACACATTCTCCCTCTCAGCGGAGAACCGGACTAAGACCTTTAACAGTCGACAGTATTATCCTTATTTCTCACTGATTAATATGAACATGCATCAGGCCATAGAGGTCATTATCAATTAGTTTTATTCAATCTGGAAAAGTGGAAACGTAACAAAGCAATCACAGGCGATCGCAGGCGGTAATCGGTGATCGCCTTTTCCATTCCAAGTGTCCCCAGTCCCAGTGTCCCCAGTCCCAGTGTCCCCAGTCCCAGGGTCCCCAGTCCCAATCCCAGTCCCACTGTCCCCAGTCCCAGTGTCCCCGGTCCCAATCCCAGTCCCAGTGTCCCCAGTCCCAGGGTCCCCGGTCCCAATCCCAGTCCCAGTGTCCCCAGTCCCAGTGTCCCCAGTCCCAGTGTCCCCAGTCCCAATCCCAGTCCCAGTGTCCCCAGTCCCAGTGTCCCCAGTCCCAATCCCAGTCCCAGTGTCCCCAGTCCCAATCCCAGTCCTAGTGTCCCCAGTCCCAGTGTCCCCAGTCCCAATCACAGTCCCAGTGTCCCCAATCCCAGTCCCAGTGTCCCCAGTCCCAGTGTCCCCAATCCCAGTCCCAGTGTCCCCAATCCCAGTCCCAGTGTCCCCAGTCCCAGTGTCCCCAATCCCAGTCCGAGTGTCCCCAGTCCCAGTGTCCCCAGTCCCAATCCCAGTGTCCCCAGTCCCAGTGTCCCCAGTCCTAGTGTCCCCAGTCCCAGTGTCCCCAGTCCCAGTGTCCCCAGTCCCAATCCCAGTGTCCCCAGTCCCAGTGTCCCCAGTCCTAGTGTCCCCAGTCCCAGTGACCCCAGTCCCAGTGTCCCCAGTCCTAGTGTCCCCAGTCCCAGTGTCCCCAGTCCCATTCCCAGTGTCCCCAGTCCTAGTGTCCCCAGTCCCAGTGACCCCAGTCCCCTTCCCAGTGTCCCAGTGCCCTCAGCCCCACAGCCTCTATGGCCCTCAGCCCTAGGGACCATCAGGTTTACTCTGAGCTGAGGCCCCCAGTGGTTGTGAGCTCAGCAGGGGCCCGTTCCAGCTGGGGTCCCCTGATGAGATGAAGGTTAATGAGTTGATGTGGGCCGCCCTCCCCCCCGGTTCTGTCCAGTCGGGTTAGGCTAATGAAGCTAATCCCCCAGCCACCAGCCCACCTCTCTAACCTGCTCGCTGTGTCCTCCTGCTCTACAGGTAGCGCCTCCATTCAGGCTCACCTGGTTTCGTACCGTTGCTCAGCAGCCGCCTGTCGAGGCAGGGGACGTGCCCGGGCATGCCCGAGCGAGCTCAGGATGTGATGTAATCCTGGTGTGAGACAGCGCTCTTGTAACTCGCTTTATGGCTCAGATCATTGAGGTTAACGGCTCAGGCTGTTCTCAGAGGAGTGAAGTGACCAAAGTCGCCCAGATTGTGTTCCTTATCTTCTGCCCCACAATAGAAACTCCTCCAGAATAGAAACTCCTCTCCATTGACAACCTCTCAGCAATGATTAACCCGTGGTGAGCCTGGAGTGATAAGGGGTTCTTTGTGAGTTCAAACCCCAGCAGAACCCTGCAGGTAGGATTAGGAGAGGAACGATAACCTAAACAACCTGAAGTGAACCTCCTTACATCCTTACTGTAGCCACAGAGAGATATATATATATATATATATTGTTTTTTTTCTTTCTTCTGATAAATGTACTTATTGTAAGTTGCTTTGGACAAACGTGTATGATAAATCTACATCTAAGTGAGCATCTGCCAGCATGTTGCGTTCAGCCAGATGTGCTGCCCTGAGTCCTCTGGTTGAGAGTCTGCAGAGAGCGCTCCCGGCCTGGTTCAGTGAGCCGCTCGTCTTCAAGGCTGCTGGCCGCCTCTTAAAGCCCCCCACCGGAGACCGGTAGATCCGGTTCCCCGCTCCGCGTCTGATGTCATCCAGCCCCCATTTGATTGGCTGACAGCGGGAGCCCGCTTGTCCATGGGCTTATCTGATTGGCCGCTGTGGAGTGTGTATTGTTCTTTGTGTGGAGCCTGTGCTGCATTCAGCTGGGTGACCTCAGCGTCTCTATGGGGGCCATTGTTGGCGTGTCTGTCTTTCCTTTGTCCGTGGCTCCTTCTGCTTTCTTCTCTCCGCCCGGTCGGTTTGCAGAACTCTCCAATCAGCGCTCTTATCTGAGTGATGCTGCTTTGATCCTCATCTGGAACTGATAAGGGGGTGTGTGTGTGTGTAAGGGTGTGTGTGTGTGTGTGTGTGTGTACTATATAATGACCTTGCCGCTGGCCAATGCCAGTGTTTCTCCTCTCCTAATCCAATAAGCTTGATGCTGATTGGCTCACTGCCTCAGCTCTCGTGTGATTGGCTAACGGGAGTCCACAGCCACCCTCCACTGGCGTTCAAACATTCACCCCGTCACCGTTCACCGATCTCACCAGGGCACATTCACCCCGTCACCGTTCACCGACCTCACCAGGGCACATTCACCCCGTCACCGTTCACCGACCTCACCAGGGCACACTGACGCGCAGCGAGATTAGGACGTCCCCAAATCAAAATCAGAGTAGAATCAGAATCAGAGTTCCTTGTGTCAATGTTCAGCACGCACACCGTCTTACGGTGCGTTTCCACCACCGATAGCACCCTTATGGTAGCACCCTTAGGGTAGCACCCTTAGGGTAGCACCCTTATGGTAGCACCCTTATGGTAGCACCCTTATGGTAGCACCCTTATGGTAGCACCCTTATGGAAGCCGCTGGAGCTACGTAGCATCATGACCTCATAGCGACACAGCGTAGCCCGCTATTAAAGGATAAATCAGGCGTACCCCGACGGAGGGGTACTGCGAGACCAGTACGGCTCACGCCCACTTTCTGCGGTGGCAACGCAAACCGTGCCGCACCCTCCGGTGGAAAAGCGGCATTAAGGAGTTATTTCATCACGAATCATCTGAATAAAGTACAGGAACGTTTTATAAAACAATATCGATACTTTCTCTGCAAACCCCCCTCAACTTAGGCCTTAACCCTGTCTGTCCCTCTCCTGTCTGTCCCTCTCCGGTCTGTCCCTCTCCTGTCTGTCCCTCTCCTGTTTGTCCCTCAGTCTGTCTCTAATGATCTAATTGTGATGGTAAAGCTAAGGACCAACAGGGGATGTCCATCGTTGTGAGCCCTCCGACCGAGACAGCGGTTAGGGGGTCTGGTTACACCCCCCGGTGAGCGAGGTCTGGTGCGGGTCATAGAGACAACGCGGGCCGACCCTGTGGGACAACACTCACCTGACCTACACCGGTCACCGTGTCCCTCTGCCCCCCGGCCCTGTGACGCCACTCTCCTCCTGGATCTCAAACCAGTGTATTAACATGTTATTTTAACAGGTTTCTATTCATGTTATCAGATTTCCTTTTCTGTTCAAGTGAACACATGTACGCACACGCTCCCAGCGCAGAGCTTCTCTGCAGTGAACCCCTTTTGTTTACCCAGTGGGGTCACAGCAGGGCTCAGGGTGATGGATCGCTGGGTGACGGGACTGAAGCCCCCCGTCCTGGGGGTCTGTGCGTTTATATAAGTGTCCGTGTGTTACGTGTCCTGTATATTCATCAGCAGCATTTGGACAACCCAACATACAGACTCTGACGACAGGGTTTGCGGGGAAAAGCAATGTTTTTACTGGTTGAAACCGTGATCGTATCGCTCCACACAAGTGAAACAAGCAGCAGCAAAAACCAAATAGGTGACAGAAGGTCCAGGTGTCCCAGCGTCTGTGTTCAAGAGGAGAGGGAGAGACGCCATCTTCCCCTCGGCTTTATATGAGTGGGGGCGGCGCCAACAATCAGGGAGAGCCAATCAGCACCTGGCAGCCACGATGCTCCGCCCCCAGGTGGTGATTGGGTGGAGGAACAACAAGAACAAGACATTAGTGCAAAACACACAAAGGCAGCACAACAACACCGAGAGCACATAGCACTACCCCACGTAACAGTGTGTGTGTGTCTGGATGTGTGTGTGTGTGTGTGTGTGTGTCTGGATGTGTGTGTGTGTGTGTGTGTATGGATGTGTATGTGTGTGTGTGTGTGTGTGTGTGTGTGTGTGTGTGTGTGTGTGTGTGTGTGTGTGTGTGTGTGTGTGTGTGCTGTGTGTGTCTGTGTGATTGTCCGTCTGTATGTGTTTATGGATGTGTATGTGTGTGTATGTGCGTGTGTACGTGTGTGTATGTGTGTATATTCGTGTGTGTGTGTGTGTGTGTGTGTGTGTGTGTGTGTGTGTGTGTGTGTGTGTGTGTGTGTGTGTGTGTGTGTGTGTGTGTGTGTGTGTGTGTGTGTGTGTGTGTGTGTGTGTGTGTGTGTGTGTGTGTGTGTGTGTGTGTGTGTGTGTGTGTGTGTGTGTGTGTCTGTGTGTTAGTTAGTTTCTTTAATGTCCCCAAGAGGATAATTGTTTTCACACAATCAAGTAGGTTTCAGGACAGCATACATTTAAAAAGACACAACACAGTGTAGCAACACTGTGCAGCACACGGGTAACAAATAAACTCTCTTCCAACAAATACCACAGAAAAACATGTAGACAGGAATTAACATGACATGGACGATATACAGTGAGGAAAAATGGACGTATTTTTGTTCATATTTGTGCGTGGGTGTATATATGTGTATATATATGTGTGTGTTTGTTTGTGTATCTGTCTGTGTGTATGTGTGGTGCGTTGCTCTCTGGGTAAGGAGCCCGGGGCAGAGGGTGTGGTCTGGTCCAAGCAGCGACCCCATTGGCCGTCCCCCTACTCCCATCGTTAGGTTTTAACGATGGCCGCCGTCGTTCCCTCACGATGAAGACACATCGTTGGAGGCACTTCCCAGGCGCTCGCCCCGACCCCTGACCCCCGACCCCTGACCCCAGGGCCTCCGCAGGCTTTGAAACCTGAGAGAGCTTTCCTGACCTTTGACCCCGACCCCTCCCATCCCACCGTCAACAGCCCCGGCGTCGTGCAGCCTCGGACAGGAAGTGACCTGTGTGGAGCGCTGGGTGGGCGGGCCTTGACCCGGCCAGACACGGTGTCTCCCCCTACGAGAGAGAGAGAGAGAGAGAGAGAGAGAGAGAGAGAGAGAGAGAGAGAGAGAGAGAGAGAGAGAGAGAGAGAGAGAGAGAGAGAGAGAGGGAGAGAGAGAGAGAGAGAGGGAGAGAGGGAGGGAGGGAGGGAGGGAGGGAGAGAGAGAGAGAGAGACCTGACGGAGGAGAGAGAGGTGGTGCTCTGCTGGTGTTCTGGAAGGTGGAGAGAAGGGAGCTGCTGAGCCTTATGGGCGGTAGTGTTCTCTTTGCCCCCCCCCCTGATGACCCCTGACCTTCTGAAAGGCTCCAGTCGCTGCCAGTAAGTTCAACAGAACAAACTTTCTTTGTGGGGTTGCTGGTGTGAATCACCGCGGCTGTAATCCATTTGCTTCCTTTCTTCAGCTGCCTGGCAAAAGGGCCTTCCTTCTTCTGTGTGTTACCCAGAATGCACCAGGACCTAAACCACCCTCTTCCAGCCCACTCATGGGGGAATGGTTTTGAGCCTTTGATGGGGTTTCTGTCTCAGCCTTCTCCCCGCTGAACCGGTCCTGTTGTCTTAGCTCTGCTACGAGCCAGCGAGGGAGTCAAGGGGTGAGACAGGACCTCACCGCTCTCTGAACCTGGGAGACCAGGGGGGAGACCAGGGGGGAGACAGGACCTCACGCTCTCTAAACCGGGGGAGACCAGGGGGCAGACCAGGGGGGAGTCGAGGGGTGAGACAAGGGTGAGGCGAGGGGTGAGACGGGTCCGACCTCAGTGCTCTCTAAAGCTGATTGCGTGGCTGTGAGCGGGGGCAGCTCATTAGAGCGGGGGGCAGCTCATTAGAGCGGGGGCAGCTCATTATAGCGGGGGGCAGCCCATTAGTTGCCCCAGGAGCGGGGTCAGCCCATTAGGGGGCGCTAATGCGCGGCGCGTTGTGAGACCCGTTATCCCGTCTGATGGCTGGACGCTGGTCTGAGGCAGAGCAGGGTTCAGACACTAACTGGACGCCCCCAAGATAGGATGAGGAAGATCTGTGCGTCACACAGTGTGTTTGTGTGTGTTTGTGTGAGCATGTGTATGGGTTGTGTGTGTGCTTCTGTGATTGTGTGTGCGTGAATAACAGTGAATTTGTGTGGAAATGAATTGTGCTTGTGTAAACTAGTGTGTGGTTGTGTGTGCATAAGTACAGATGAGGTCAGAGGAGGTGATGGTGGGAGGGAGGGAGGGAGGGAGGAGGGAGGGAGGGAGGGGAGGAGGGAGGGAGGGAGGGAGGGAGGGAGAGATGGGTGATTGAGGGAGGAGAGGGAGGGAGGGAGGAGGGAGGGAGGGAGGGGAGGGAGGGAGGGAGGAGGGAGGGAGGGGAGGGAGGGAGGGAGGGAGTACAGAAGAAAGGGCAGAGATAGGGAGAGACAGAGGGGGGAGGGAGGAGAGTGAGATAACAAGAAACAGACTGACAGACAAACAAGTCAACAAACAAGACAGATGTGCATGCACAGGCCGTGACAATAAGACGTGCACAGAGGAGTGAGAGCAGAGTGAGACGTTAAGGAGAACACAATGGGACATTCCTGAGGACAAAGTAAAGCTTTATGAGGAGAGAGAGAGAGAGAGAGAGAGAGAGAGAGAGAGAGAGAGAGAGAGAGAGAGGGAGAGAGAGAGAGAGAGAGAGAGAGAGAGAGGGAGAGAGAGAGAGAGAGAGAGAGAGAGAGAGAGAGAGAGAGAGAGAGAGAGAGAGAGACCCCTAATAGTTCTCATTACTGGGGCGTCCTGGTGAACGCTGACCGTGTCCTTTGATATCCAGAGAGACGAGGAGTCTGATGACGGAACAACCGGGCTCTCTGTCCCCTGCCATACGGAGCCATGTAGGGGGTGTGTGGGTGTGTGAGTGGGTTCATGTGTGTGTGTGTTTGTTGTAGGTTTGTAGTTTACTTACATGCATCTGTGTGTGAAGATACTTTAATGCATGTGTTTGTACATCATCTGTGTGTGTGTGTGTGTGTGTGTGTGTGTGTGTGTGTGTGTGTGTGTGTGTGTGTGTGTGTGTGTGTGTGTGTGTGTGTGTGTGTGTGTGTGTGTGTGTGTGTGTGTGTGTGTGTGTGTGTGTGTGTGTGTGTGTGTGTGTGTGTGTGTGTGTGTGTGTGTGTGTGTGTGTGTGTGTGTGTGTGTGTGTGTGTGTGTGTGTGTGTGTGTGTGTGTGGGAGAGTGGATTAGCATGCGTGTGGGCCTGAGGGGGGGGCATGCTGACCCCTCTGACATCATGTGACACACTGCCACAGATTCTATTTCCATGCAGTCTGTCGCTTCATATGAATTTCTAGAAACAGGCGGAGAGACAGACATACAGACAGACACACAGACACACAGACAGACATACAGACAGCCTTACGCCCGGTGTGCTGCACGCTGCAGGAGAGGTCTTCTGTCTGCAGCACCAGGGGCTCCACAGCTCCAGTTGAATCCACCTAGGGGACCCAGTATACCTCTATACCCCTCTGTATACCCCCTCTATATACCCCCTCTATACCCCTCTATACCCCTCTATACCCCCTCTATACCCCCTCTATACCCCCTCTATACCCCCTCTATACCCCTCTATACCCTCTATATTCCCTCTATACCCCCTCTATACCCCCTCTATACCCCCTCTATACCCCTCTATACCCTCTATATCCCTCTATATCCCCTCTATACCCCTCTATACCCCTCTATACCCCTCTATACTCCTCTAAACCCCTCTATATACCCCCTAGGATACCCGCCTCCTATTCCCTATTCTATATCCCTCTTATACCCCTCTATACCCCTCTATACCCCTCTTTACCCTCTTTACCCTCTATACCCCTCTCTATACCCCCCTCTATACTACTCTAAACCCCTCTATACCCCCTAGATACCCCTCTATTCCCCTCTATATCCCTCTTTACCCCCTCTATACCCCTCTATACCCCTCTTTACCCCTCTATACCCCTCTATACCCCTCTATACCCCTCTATATCCTCTATAAACCTTTATACCCCTCTATAACCCTCTATACCCCTCTATACCCCTCTATAGCCTCTATACCCCTCTATACCCTCTTATACCCCTCTATACCCCTCTATACCCCTCTATACCCCTCTATACCCCTCTATACCCCTCTATACCCCTCTATACCCCTCTATACCCCTCTATACCCCTCTATACCCCTCTATACCCTCTATACCCCTCTATACCCTCCTTCTCTCCCCAGCTGTGGATCAGAGCTCAGGGCTATATATACTCTGGGCTCTAAACGTGGACTCATGTATTCTGAGTGACAGCGCTCTGTTCCTTCTGCTCCCGCTCCCATTTCAACCGGCTCCTCATTGGACCTCCTCGCCTGCTGAGTCAAGAGGAGAGGTGTCTGCCTAGAGACAGCACCACCTCCTGCACCCTCTGCAGATAGAGCACCACCTCCTCCACCCTCTATAGATAGAGTCCAGGACCTCCTCCACTCTCTATAGATAGAGTCCAGGACCTCCTCCACTCTCTATAGATAGAGTCCAGGACCTCCTCCACCCTCTTTAGAGTCCAGGACCTCCTCCACCCTCTATAGGTAGTCCAGGACCTCCTCCAGCCTATATAGACAGAGTCCAGGACCTCCTCCACCCTCTATAGATAGAGTCCAGGACCTCCTCCACCCTCTATAGATAGTCCAGGACCTCCTCCACCCTCTATAGATAGAGTCCAGGACCTCCTCCACCCTCTATAGATAGAGTCCAGGACCTCCTCCACCCTCTATAGATAGAGTCCAGGACCTCCTCCACCCTCTATAGAGTCCAGGACCTCCTCCACCCTCTATAGGTAGTCCAGGACCTCCTCCACCCTCTATAGAAGAGTCCAGGACCTCCTCCACCCTCTATAGAGTCCAGGACCTCCTCCACCCTATATAGATAGTCTTGGTGACCAATCAGACGGCTGGAGAATGTGGCTGAGAGGGGGGCCTCTGTCAGCGTACGGGACAACATTAACTTAGCAGCACAGGTACGGACCTGTAATTGGGGGGGGGGGGGGGGGTGACACCACAGGTGTTGAGAAACTCAAGCAGAACTCAACAATGACCTGGTAGACCTGGGGGGCTCTGTGGTTGAGATGTTTGGCGTTAGGCTGACAAAGGACTTCCTGTGAGGAGATCCAGGTCATTAGGAGCAGGTGGGGGGGGTCCTGGGAGACACTGTGACCCCCGGGCCGTGCTGTTACCTAGAGCTCTATGAGGGAACCAGGCTGCCCCACTGATGGCTGACCCTGGAACCGGGCGCCTGCAGTGCCCCAGCAGATGACTAGCAGAACGCCATCTGGTCCAGCATGACGTCATGGAGCAGGGTCCATCAGGGCTGACGACGGCGCCGGCTGACCCACAACACGGCTCAGGGCGCGCTTCTGACTCTGATGCCTCGGAAAAACAATTGTTTGGTTGGCTTACAAAAATGATCCTATGAGGTACATATGTGGAATATGGAGTAAATGTGGGGTATATGCGTAGTATATGTTGAGTATATGTTGAGAGCATACATTCAGCTGAATTCATCATCCCATGATGCTGAATGCAAACACAAGGAACCACGCAACCTCTGAACAGCCTTCAGACCTGTGTGTGTGTGTGTGTGTGTGTGTGTGTGTGTGTGTGTGTGTGTGTGTGTGTGTGTGTGTGTGTGTGTGTGTGTGTGTGTGTGTGTGTGTGTGTGTGTGTGTGTGTGTGTGTGTGTGTGTGTGTGTGTGTGTGTCTGAAAGACAAAGGACAATATGGTGGACAACATGTAGGATCCACACACACACACACACACACACACACACACACACACACACACACACACACACACACACACACACACACACACACACACACACACACACACACACACACACACACACACACACACACACACGTAGCAGAGACAATGGACAGTGAGGGTAAGCAGCCCCCCCACCCTGCCATTGAGAACACAACGGACCATCGACACTCAGACACCACAAAGCGTCCATTGTTGAACGATTTGATTCTGATTCTCTGACTGCATCACACACTGCTGTTATAGATCCACAGATACAGAACAGATCTACAGATATAGAACAGATCTACAGACATAGAACAGATCTACAGATACAGAGCAGATCTACAGATACAGAACAGATCTACAGATATAGAACAGATCTACAGATACAGAACAGATCTACAGATACAGAACAGATCTACAGATATAGAACAGATCTACAGATACAGAACAGATCTACAGATACAGAACAGATCTACAGATATAGAACAGGTCCACAGATACAGAACAGATCCACAGATACAGAACAGATCTACAGATACAGAACAGATCTACAGATACAGAACAGGTCCACAGAAATAGAAAAGATCTACAGATATAGATCCACAGATACAGAACAGATCTACAGAAGCACAGAGGAGGCAGGTAACAGGATGCGGTGGGAGACAGAAAAAGGGAACCCCCAGTTCTCCGTTGTTGAACCGCTCCCTCTCTGAACTCGAGACATGGCGCGTCCGGCTGCTATGACAACAGCGGCCACCATGTGTCCCGGGGAGGGAACACCCCCCCCCCCACACACATGGTCCGGGAGAACCCCGCACAGGAACCGGACCGACCCGTCCCGGGGTTCAGCTCCAGTGCGTCCGTCTGTCTGTGGTGGGCGGATAAAGGGAGGGGGGCCAGGGGGTTTATGAGCGGTTGATTGACAGCCAAGCTGCAGGATGGGGGGTGATGTCAGCGTGGGGTGTTCAAAGGAACTCCCCGACCCAGAGGTTCAGATCCTCCAGTCGGAACCTCTGGGTCAGAGGGGTGTGTGTGTGTGTGTGTGTGTGTGTGTGTGTGTGTGTGTGTGTGTGTGTGTGTGTGTGTGTGTGTGTGTGTGTGTGTGTGTGTGTGTGTGTGTGTGTGTGTGTGTGTGTGTGTGTGTGTGCGTGGGGGGGGGGAGGGGGGTGGCATGAGGATGGAGAGAGCTGAAAGGAAGAAGATAGGCCACCATAAATCTGTCTAAAGTGCAGAAGTTATCCATCTAGTTCTAGATCTAGTTCTAGATCTAGAACTAGATCTAGTTCTAGATCTAGAACTAGATCTAGAACTAGATCTAGTTCTAGATCTAGTTATCCATGTGGGAGTTTATCAAGTGGGTTGAATGCGCACACACGTACACACGCTTACACGCACATGCTTCACACAGACACACAAGCTTACACGCACACATGCTCTTACACAAACACACTCCTACACACACACACACACGCTTGCACACACACAGACGCACACACACTTACATACCAGAGAGTGCATCTGGGCAACCATATGTGCCTTTTGCATAAACGCAGTCAATGCTGTCAGTCTGTGGACTGTATGTGGAGGGGGGGATAAGACCTGAGAGGGGTGGCTGGAATACTACTGGGGGGGGAGGAGAGAGCGAGAGAGAGGGAAAGGGAGAGAGAGAGAGCGAGAGCGAGGAGAGAGAGAGAGAGAGAGAGAGAGAGAGGGGAGAGAGAGAGAGAGACAGAGAGAGAGAGAGAGAGAGGGAGAGAGAGAGAGAGAGGGAGAGAGAGGGAGAGAGAGAGAGCGAGGAAGAGAGAGAGAGAGGGAGAGAGAGAGAGAGAGAGAGAGAGAGAGAGAGAGAGAGAGAGAGAGAGCGAGGAGAAGAAGGAGAGAGAGAGAGAGAGAGAGAGAGAGAGAGAGAGAGGGAGAGAGAGAGAGAGAGAGAGAGAGAGAGAGAGAGAGAGAGAGAGAGAGAGAGAGAGAGAGAGAGAGAGAGAGAGAGAGAGAGAGAGAGAGAGAGGAAGAGAGAGAGGGATGGAGGGGAGATAGAGAGAGAGAGGAGAGAGAGAGAGAGAGCAAAGAGAGAGAGAGAGAGAGAGAGAGAGAGAGAGAGAGAGAGAGAGAGAGAGAGAGAGAGAGAGAGAGAGAGAGAGAGAGAGAGAGAGAGAGAGAGCACTAACACCCCCCCGCTGGGACAGTAAGGGCAACTAAAGGGCACCTCACACCCTCTCCCCCGTGGAGCCGACCTGCAGTGTTGATCTCACGGATGAGGGCGTAAAGCCTGAGATTAGTCCACAGCACCTATCAGATGGAGCCGGGGGGGGGAGATGGCATCGCTCCCGGCGGCTGCTCACTGGATGTTCCCATCAGACACTGGGAGGGCGCAGATTACAGCCCGTGGAGCCCTGGTCAGAGTGGGGAGCGCCTGGTGGTCAGGGCCCATCAGAGGCCTGGCCAGAGGCTGGACCTCTGGCCAGCATGCCGTGCTGTCGAGGGCCTTGTGCTGGTAGGATTTCAGAGTTTGTATTTGTATTATTTTATTTCTTGTCCTGCTCTCTGCTACCTTCAGAGAGACGCGTTGGTTTGGTCCGTTTACTGCACACACACACGCACGCACACTGACACACACACACACACGCACACATGCACACACACTCTGACACACAATTAGCCACAAACTGCGGTGAGTGGAGTCGTGGCTCCTGTCCCTCTGGGGGCTGGAGGACAGAGCTCTCCGTTACGCTCCAGCATCTGCTGGTACAGGTCCTGTTGCTACACTCTCTCTCTCTCTCTCTCTCTCTCTCTCTCTCTCTCTCTCTCTCTCTCTCTCTCTCTCTCTCTCTCTCTCTCTCTCTCTCTCTCTCTCTTCTCTCTCTCTCTCTCTCGCCCTCTCTCTCTCTCTCTCTCTCTCTCTCTCGCCCTCTCTCTCTCCCCCTCCCTCTCTCTCTCTCCCTGAGTTGAAACCGTCCTAACACACAAGTCCTCCCCTGTGACGTTATTGAAAGTTGATGGTCCAGATTCTGTTTGACTGATGTTGTAGGGAGCCAGGTAAGTGGGCAGG